>JAPMOB010249804.1:0-30673 GCA_029875015.1 Lepomis gibbosus
ATAGGCTCCTCATCTAATAACTATCCATTCTATTAGTTTGTTGTATGCTGATAGATCTTTACATGATACAGACAGCCCTCTCTCAAAAGTGTAACCAAGTCCTAACCAAACTAACTGTTATGTAATCCAAAAAGACCAAAATAATTAAAAGGATTTATGGCCTAGTGAACAAATTATTAGTGAAACTATGTCCCTCTCCTCGGTGCAGTCATTTATTCTAAATATATGCTAGTAACATAGAAAACATGCACATTGTGGCAGAGTTTACATTGCTGTTGCCTGCTCTTGTGACAAACCATAGCGAATTCTAAAGAAACCATGGTCTCTCTGTGAACTGATTATTTTGTAGAAACTTGTCGAGGGTTGAACATTTGCGAAAGTGTAAGAGAATTAAAATAAATTGGTAAGGAAGTCAGAGTTGTGTTAATATATTTATTGTTATGTCAAAAAAAAAATCATAAATAATTCTGCCGTTTTTTTCTCTTGAGCCGCTGCCCACCAAAATGTGCACTTCCCTAATTGTGTTTCTTCCCAAAACTGTGTCACAGCATTTGTTGATGTATCGATAGAAGAATCAGTATACGCATATCAGCAAGGAGTACATAATGATATATATTTGCGTATCGTTATTTTGAAAACACTATTTAAATCCTTGTTCCATGTCCCCCTATTTTACTTTGAGCACCTGCTCTTCCAAAGGTCTCTGCACGGCCCTGGGCACATTGACCCTTTCTCTGTGGGCTACTGGTTGTAAATAAACTAGGGCGTAGGTTTGCATATGAACAGTCCTTACCAATTTGTGAAATCCCCATTCACATTATCTTTGGAGGGAAATCATATTAGATAATTCCGATGTTCCTCTTCCAGGGGCTACATCAAATTATTGTCTGAGATCCTAAAATGTTAGCTTTTGTTTCAGTACCATGAACAGAGCTAAGAGAGAAAAGGAGAGAGCGCGAGAGAAATTTTATTACAAATAATTTTTTGGATTTTAAACAAACAGTAGCCTTACTTCATCTTGGATGGGGGGGAGCTACATTGTTGTGTCTCTACCATTGAGACCCAACCTACAACCCTGAAACAAACCATGAAATGCAGCCACATGTTGCATGCTTGGTCTGTGAAGGGATCGGAAACACACACAACTATATAAATTAACGGCTAGGGAGATGTGTGGGAGAATCAGGTGGAGTTAAATAAATTCCCACTTTCAAAACAAAGACGATGGAGTCTGAAATACTAGATGTATCTGTGATGCTAGCTTTGAATGGTTTTCCATTTGAATGGGCTTGCTTTCGAGGGGCAAAAAATAGTTTTATGGTTAGGAAGATACGGCCGGTTTAGGCTAATTTAAATTCATCAGGGTTCATCAGGGTAAAATATAAAAAACAATTTATTTGGCATTATTTAACCAGACAAATACAAGTAATAACACTGCATCATTTGTTTACTTAGGTGTACAGGTTCAAATGAATTAAGTTCAATCCTAGCACTTTTCTGTGTAGAAGCATGCACGGTTGTGTGTGTGTCTATGTGTGTGTGTAAAGCCCCTTTCAGACATGGAATAGGCTACATAAAATTGCTGGCTTCATCTATCTGTTAAAGTGGTGGCATTTTCTCATTCAGACATAGGTTAATGTCCCTCATGCTTCCTTTCTGCATTTCATTAGCTCTGCACCCGTACTCTGCATAATGACACTAACGTTGAATCTAATCTAACCTTATGCCTTTATTCAGACAGAACAGCACATTCACAGAAAGAGCCACATGCTCACATTATATTTGATAAGTGGTGGGAGCTGAGAGAGAGTATTGATGAATTTTAAAACATATTTTGCTGTTGAAGCCTTAATGACTGTAGTAAAGATCTCAGTTTTTGTATTCATTTTATTGACTTTCTTCCTCCATCTACCTGAGTTCAGCTTCAACAAATTGGAAACGGTGGTGCCTTGAACACTGTGTTGTGTATGCACACACACTGCATTTTTCTGCCTTTTTAACACCGTTGTGTTTACAAACGTGTTGCAGCTGATTGGGTGACACCTGTGACATGCCCACCCAACGGGAGAAAACACACCTTGAAGCCAATTGCAGTACATTGCACAAATTTTCAAGGAAACGTCATTCAATCCAAAAACGTTGCAAAACTTGTTGCGATTGACCTCGCCCCTGCCGTCCTTTACTTCCTTTCCTGTCTTTTCCTCATCACTGATTGGGTCTTGTTTTCACCTTTTGGTCGCTCATCTTTACCCGTTTACCTGATCACACTTTACTTAAGGCGTGCACTTCCATTCACACACTCTTTGACCTTTGCATGGGGTGGCAGTTGTGATAAGAGGAGCTTATTTTAGTTCTAATCATGTGTCCATGTTAGTTATCTGAGAACTTTAACTTTAGATATATATCTTGCCTTATTCCTTTGAAATTGACATTTGGAATTAAGCTGTCTAATCATATGCTTTTTTTCTTTCAAATTGACCAGATCATGTGTGTCTCTGTCACCCCCTTATGTGTTTATAAATTTAATCTTTGAGTTTTGAAGAAATAAACTTTGTTCAGAGGACTAAAGTGTATTTGCTTATTCAGTGCATCTGATTGGATGCCCATTATATTAAAGTCCATTTTGAACCTCCTACTTTATGACCCTCATGAGAGCGAGAGACGCTCACCCCATCATCTCAGTGAATCCACTGATACATTTTCACATTGATTTCATCCTATAATGTGATTACAGACCAAATTCTACTAACTGTTATATAACAGCATTGAATGATAGGATGTTAAAATGGGATGGATATTCATTGATTTGTCCACAAAGTTGTGGGGGGGTGGAGGGAGACTGTTGGTCAGATTATTACAGTAGCTGTATTGTACAACCTCTTTTTATAGACTGATCTGATCTGAGATCGTAGCCTTGAGGTTAATCTGATGGCATGCAGTTAAGATATCAGCTGTGTTGAAAGTGATACATGTGACTAACATGTGACTAACATGTTAAATTGCGGTCAGATTAACAAAAAGGAGTGCATATCTGAAAATAGCTAAAGAGAGAAGTTGTGACTGAAATAATTTTTTCCCCATTCACATTGACATATTTTAAGCAAAAGGCCAGTTCACATCATTTGTAATGCTAACATGCCAAAAAAATTTCAATTGCAGCCTTTCAAAATGAAGGATTTGCTGTTTTATATCATTGCAAATTTAATACTTTGGGGGGTTTTGGATGGTGTGTTGAAGTAGAGCTGCAACGATTAATAATGTAACATAAAATTAATCTGCAGCTATTTTGATTATCAATTTGTAATTTGACATTAACAGTTGATGGTTTCATCTTTTCAGATGTGACCATTTGCTGATTTCTCTAACATAATTGTAAGCTGAATAACTTTGTATTTTGGACTGTTGATATGACAAACATCACTTTGGGCTATAGCAAATTGTGAGCAATTGGAGTTTTATTTATCTATTTTCTGATTTATAGATTTTTGATGATTAAAAAACCAAATGTGCAGATTAATCTATTCTCTAAAGAATCGTTAAATATGCAACTAAATAATTTTTAATTAATTAAATAATCATAAAAAGGAATTGAAATAAAGTTATTTACAGTCATTTGAAATCTGACAGTATTTCTTGATTTTGATTCATTAAGGAATGATTGGCAAAAAGAGAAGCTTGATTTGGATGGAGAAAAATGAATTTATATGTAGTGCTAATTCTGGTCAAACCTTTACATTTTTACAGGATTTGGGGTTAGTAAATATTTGGTTGGATACTTACAAACAGGGCAGGTTTTCAGAAATTACTAGATCAGAAACTGACAGTTAAAGATCCACCACAGAAAACAGATTAAATGCCAGTCTCTGTGGCCACCTGTTTGGACCGTTATGATGACAACTTAATGTCACACAACATCCAATACATATTATCTTATCAAAATAGTGTTTTTAACTGAAGACAGAGTCATTGTATATACTGTACTTGTTGAGATCGTGGTCCCTTTTATGTTTCTGTCTTCCCCCTAGAGCCTGTAGGTTTCTCTATTAGGTCATCTTCACCTAGAACACCTAATCTATCTGATGTTTAGATTCCAATACTTCGTCATATTGGAATCTCCTACTATCCAAGAGTTGTACTCTAATCTGTGGAGCCAGTTAGTTCTTGTAAACATTCTTGTATGGCTCAGACTTGTTAGATTCCCAGAGAAATCTCTTTGCTAGCCTGACGCCTGAGCTACTGTCTCTAGCTAATCAGTCTATTGTTGTCTTCTTGACAAGGATAAGTACATATGAGAAATACCTAAACCTATAATGTCAAATACTTATGGAGTCAGCTATATTACTCTAAGCTAGACCTGTCTTACCTTTCCCTGTTACATCAATTAAGACACCTAAGAAATATTCCCAACAGTACACTGCTTGCGGTGATTTCAGCAATCATAATTTCTCTGAGGTATCTAAGAAATTGAAAAGAATGCATTCTCACACGTTTGCATGTACCTACACACACACAGTTTCTGTTATCATTAATGAGCCCTGACCCACACCTCTCAAAGGAGCCTTATTCTCTTTCAGTCTCTGGAACATTAGCACAGCTCTGTCTTTATTTCACAGCACAATAAGCAGAGAGGGAGGGAGAGATTATTTTGACAGAGAGAGAGAAAAGAGAGAAAGGGCCACAGACTGACGCATTTTCTGAAACACACAAACATACATAATATATTTTCAAAAGACGTGTGCTGGGGAAGAAGCAGTGAGCAAGGAGGGGTAGCAGGAATGACTGGGCTACATGGTGACAAAGCGGGGGAAAAAGGAGAAACACATACACACAAGTACACACAAGTGTGTCTGTGAATCTGCTGTAAAAATCTAAGCACACACCAGTCCCATTAAATGACCAGTATGGAAACGGAAAGATTATGATTTAAGCACGAGGCAGGGGAGAGTGAAACAGCTGATGACAGTGGTTAAAGGAAGGACAAGCAGAGAATTCATAAGGTGAGGAAGGATGATTGCATTGTGGCCTTGAAACGTCTTTGTAACAAAAAGAGACGGAAAGAGACTTAACTCAGCACCATCCCCTCTGGTTCCACCATGCTCTCAGCACACTAGCATCCTATTAGGAAATAACTTTGTGGCGAGCAAAAAAATACACCTTCCTTAACTTTATATTAAAGCACCATTAGCCATGTAATCAATACTGATAAAAATTACTATAATTCCGCGTGCATTTGCTGTCTTTAATGGTCATATTTCCCATTGGAGCACAGCTGGAAATCAATAGAAAGAGGGCTAATCTTCTCTGTATTAGCAGCATTCATCATTATAAAAGCTCGGCTGTTGACTGGTGTTGATGTCAAAGTCATAACCATAGGAGCCCAATTTGATTGGCTCTCCATGCCTTCATAACAACTAATTACCATATTACAGAGCAGGAAATGGGTGACGTGTGCCGCTGTTCTTTCTCTGTATCTGTGTGAGCGAGTGTGTTTGTATGTCTGCGTTCACCCGTGTGCACCTGTCTATGGTTTTTAATTTAACACGTACTTTCACAGCATTCAAGTCTGCTCAGTGGACCAGGCATGCAGACCCATAATTAAAAACAGGTATAGCTGCAAGCCTACGATGTGCATCTACTTTCACACTCCATCACCTTTATCAGCACTACTAGCATCCCACTTCATGACTGGCTGGATATGATTAAATTAATAAATCACATCTTGGGTTATTTACTATCATGTGTCACTAAATGAGTGAACACACTCATGTTCCCTACTTAAACAGGAAACATTTAAGCTGATGGAAACATAACATTACATAAGATTACTAGCTTCATCAAGGCTATCTGTAAAAGTAATGGTTTCTTGGCATTTAAGCATATGTTTCCATTTGGTAATTGTACCGGTTATTGTATTGTTAACATGACAAGACCTTTACAGAAAAAGCCAAAATGCTCGCTCGATATTTGGCAACTCATGCACAAGCGGGAGTGGTGGCACAGCGGTGAGTTGGAGAGCAATCCATCAAGGAAGAAGAGTATCTTCTGTTCTCTAATAGGCTTGATTTTACAATGGCAGAACACTTCAGGCATTACTGTTAATCTCACTCTGTGTTGCTGTGACCTTCTCTGTTAACATGATATGATCATGATTCTGTTAACCATTCAAACCTGCTGCATTTCAGATGTGACAGAAATGTTTCTACCTTACCAATGTTACCAAAATAGCCGTAATGTATCATAATTTTGCCCCTTTGTGCGATGTGTGACCAATAATTCTCAAAACCCCTATATCTACTAGTGTTCTAGTCAGGACCGCCCAAACCAAGTCAAGACCAAGACCGGAGTTTATCAAGACCGAGACAAGACCAAGACTTTTAGCGGTTGAGACCAAGTCAAGACCAAGACCAGTTCCCCACATTACATGACACACAATAAAATGTGGAATGAGTTTATATGTACTGTACTTCTCAAACACCCACATACAAACACTAAGAGGTTTAATCATGTTAAGCATATTTCAACAATTTCAACACTTTTTTTCCATCATTCAATATCAACACGATTAATGTCAAATGATTATTTCTTTTTAAATTTAAAGGCACGTTGTCACCGCATGCCCCGTCCTCAGTCTCTAACAAACTATGTGCATTAGCTACTTCCCTCAATATGTTAACTGAATTAGGTAGCTTGTGCATCTGGCTAGGCGGCAAATAACTGACAAGCAACCACAGTAAGCAACTGAAACTAGTGCCTTGAAACATACAGTGTATTCAGACATAAGCTTGCTAGCTTTGCTAACGTCTCCCCCATTCACTTTCTTGGAGTGCGTATGAAGAGGGGCGGGGAGGGGTGACAGCCTTTAACAGTAATAACAAATTTTTAATTTGTGTTATTGGTTGCATTTGAAGCAATAACTTTTACAGCCAATCAAAGTAAGAATGTTAAATAAATCAGACAATGCACAGGCATGTTATTGATATTTCCAAAGTTATGGTCCTATGGCTCACTTGAAACCAAGACCGGTCTTGAGTACTACAACACTCATATTTACAACAGTTATGTTGACACATCATAGTTTGTTTTCCATAGTAGTAAAATGTTAGTTGCTTTAAGTTTCAACACTTTTGTTTTTGCCCCCATTCATCATGAACTGAACTCAAAGATCTAAGACTTTCTCTCAAACATTATTCAGTTTCAATGTATTGGGGAGGTCCGGGGGGGTCTTGAAACCAGTCAGTATCTGGTGTGACCACCATTTGCCTCACGCAGTGCAACACATGTCATTCGCATAGAGTTAATCAGGTTGTTGATTGTGGCCTATGGAATGTTGGACCACTCCTCTTCAATGGCTGTGAGAAGTTGAGGTCGAGACTCCGATGAGGACAACGAGCATGCTGATGAGCTTCCCTGAGATGGTTTCTGACAGTTTGTGCAGAGATTCTTTGGTTATGCAAACTGATTGTTGCAGCAGCTGTCTAGGTGGCTGGTCTCAGATGATCTTAGAGGTGAAGATGGATGTGGAGGTCCTTGGCCGGTGTGGTTACACGTGGTCTGCGGTTGTGAGGCCGGTTGGATATACTGGCAAATTCTCTGAAACACCTTTGGAGACGGCTTATGGTATAGAAATGAACATTCTATTCATGGGAAACATCTCTGGTCGATATTCCTGCAGTCAGCATGCCAATTGCACGCTGCTTCAAAACTTGTGACATCTGTGGCATTGTGCTGTGTGATGGAACTGCACATTTTCGAGTGGCCTATTTTGGGCAGCCTAAGGCACGTCTGTGCAATACCCATGCTGTCTGATCAGCATCCTGATATGCTACACCTATGAGGTGGATGGATTATCTTGGTAAAGGAGAAGTGCACACTAACACAGATTTTGACAGATTTATGAACAATATTTTCTCTCAAATATTGTTCATAAATCTGTCAAAATCTGTAAATCTCTAAGGCTTTTGTGTACACAGAGAAAGTCCTAGATCTTTGAGGTTAGCTTGTGATGAATGGGGGCAAAAACAAAAGTGTTGTGTTTATAATTTTGTTCAGTGTATATCAACATCAACATTTTTTAGGTTAAATTATATTTATTTTCAAATAAATTGTGCACCAAATACCAAAAGATGAATAAAAGAAAGATGGGCACAAGAAAACACAGTTGCTACAAGCCTAATTTTTATTCTATGAAGGGCATTTTTCCTCCTTGCTCACAGCTTTTCTCAAATTAACAGGCAAACAAATTTGTCAAATGAATAGCCAATATTCTAATTGCAGCATCTATGTTTAAATAATCTGTTTCTGTTCTGATCTTACTAAAGAATAAGGATAATTAAAGGCAAAGGCAAAACGAAAACACATTTTCTATACCACTGAGATGGCACATTTGACAAATCTGCTCTGGGTTGTACATGTTTCTAATGATTGCATTTTAAGGCAAAGCGTTTTAAATTGTTCTAAGCCTTGCTCCAAAGTACAAAGTTTTCTGATCTGGGTTCATGCTCGCAGGCTGTTAGCACAAGCAATCAGTCCTTGTCCTACTTTCTCTCAGTGAGGTAGGTGGAGAGGCAAGGGAACCAGGCGATGCGTCATAACTGCTGTTTAGAGGGAGTCTCTATGTCCCAAAAGTGGGCTAAAACATGCTTCAAATAAATCAGTGGCTCATTAAGAACTCAGTCTCTACAACTAAGCCCTCCAGGCAGATTACATCAGTACTGTGCCATATCTAGCAGACAAATATCTCACATACTGTGCCTGATGCTCAGAGAGGAGTGGCAGGGTAACGTTACTGCACCACAAGAAGATGAAGTATAATTACTTCAAATTTCAGGCTTTGGGGGCAGGATTTAGCTCTGCATGGCAAGCTGACACAGATGGGATCGAGGTTTATGTGTGCATCCATGTCTCTGTGCATGTGCATCTGTGAAAATTCACATTACTCAGTCATAGAATCTTTCTGCTGTAATCTAGTCCCACTAACAGGATTCCTCAAAGGAATCACAACAGCTTTGAAATGCAAAATCCAAAAGGTTATTAATATGATATTACAATTACACCAGAAAATAGATTAACCAATGAAATATTCAGGAGGAGCTGCCTTTGTATCTCCACACACTGGTAAATTGATTTCCAGGCTCAAATCACTTGTCCTACCTATGAGCATTGAGCGTCCATCTCCTAGAGGGTAGCGCTGATAGCGGGGCACAGCAAATGGTGGCAACTTGTGAAAGAGAGGCTGCAGCAGCGGCTCTAGTCTGGAGGCTGAAGGGTCCGAAGGGTAAAACAGGTTGAAAATCTGAGAGCAGGCTGGATGGAGCTGGCTCACTGAGGGGAAGAAAAGGCAATGAACAGACAAAGCCATTAGGATTTTCGGTGGCTGAGCCACATGAGTAATATCTGACAGAGGAGGATTT
This sequence comes from Lepomis gibbosus, assembly GCA_029875015.1. Taxonomy (NCBI): domain Eukaryota; kingdom Metazoa; phylum Chordata; class Actinopteri; order Centrarchiformes; family Centrarchidae; genus Lepomis; species Lepomis gibbosus. Next base: position 9,411 of record JAPMOB010249804.1, read on the forward strand.
GGAAATGGCATCAGTTTATTGTTTTTTTTATTATTCTGCCACATAGGCCTTATCACCAGCTCAGTTGTGTTTTCTCCCTGTTTCTGTGAGTGGAAGAATATTCTGAGCTGTGCTTACCATCAGAGGACCTTGTTTGTAGTACAGAAACAAGCAAGAAAAAAATAATCCATTTCTTTTTCTCCTTTGAAACACAACAAGCTTTGGAGAGCAGAGGCATGATCCATCTGAAAATCTATTTGAACTGATCAAATCATTTAACAGATGTTGAGTATTTTCACAGAAAAAAAAAAAATCAGTAAAAAATATGATAATGATTAAACTATCAAGCAATGTCATATTGCAGTCGCATTTCAATCATTCTCAAAATTGACTGGTATAGCACCTTTCATACAGGTCAGTGCAATTCAAAATGCCTTAAAGTTAACTGTAAAGCTAAAAATAAGACAATAATAGAACAACAACTAAATAGTAAAACAACTGGAGACTAACGCACACACAAAATAGGCTGTTTGTCTGTGTGTGTGTGTGTGTGTGTGTGCAAGGACATGTGCACATACTTCTGTAGATGCGGGTGCATAAAGAATTTCATTCTCTGATATGTTTCACATGTGTCTGATTCTTACCCTGGACGGCAGGCAGCACAGTGCGTCTCATGGCCAGCACAAGGCCCAGTGGACAGCCCAGCAAGAAGCAGTCTGACACCTCAAAGTCAAATCGGCCGGGGTTCAACACCAGACTGGTGCTGCTGCCGCCGCGAGCCTCCACACTGTCCTTCATCATACTGGGGAGCAGACATGGACACACAATACTGAATTTTCTTGGCACATTACAATTTTCTGTATCCTTCCAGTTCAAATGTGTAGTCCTTTACTCTTTGGATGCTAATTCTCTTAATTTTCTAAGGCTACATATTATCAGGATGGCCCCTGTGGGGGTGATTGGCCAATGAATGGACTGGAGGTGGACGTGAGGATTTCGGGAGAGTGTTTTTTTAGCAATAAAGTATTGATAACTGAGAATCTGATTATACTGCAGGTATACTTTGAGTTGTCTCTGCGGACATTTGATATTGTTCATCACTTTTAAAAGCTTTCTTTACCATAAAGAATGGAGTAAGAGCCAGTAAATGTGGCTTTAGGTAAGAACTGAATATATATGAAATTATACACTATAATTATCTTGAGGAAGGGGTGCTCAGTGTAACAAATTTGTTTTTATTTTCTGAGAAGAGCAGGGGTAATCAGAAATTTTAAATGTCAATACTGTACATGCTGAAATTGGAAAGGCGAATGTCTGGATCTTGACACTGATGAGTCACAATGCTTTTGCTTTGTCCTGATTCAATCGTAGGCTGGCTTGTTTTAACATTCTGTTGTCATTGTCAGAAACAGGACTTTATGACTCAGCCTGAGCTGCTCTTCACTCAGGCTTCACAGGCTGCATCACGTTACAGCTGTTTGAACAGCCAAGCCAGTCTCCACGACCCTCTGCTGAATGACGAGATTGCCCTGCTCACCAGCGAGCCAACATTTCCCCATTAAGTCCTGCACGGGGAGAAAGGATTAGCCAACAGCCTCATGCCATCTTTAAAAGCCAAATCAATAATGCTTTGATTCCCTTCCGCTTCCATTTTGTTTTTTGTGTTCTCTTCAGTAATAGTAAAGTAAAGTCCACTTCTTCACTTCTTCCTACCATGCCATCAGTCTGTTAGTTTGTCTGCCAACAGGTATTACTGCTGCAAAATATAATACATAGTATAATTAGTAACACCTCCAAACGTCTGTAAAGTGTCTGTTAATTGTAGTAATATCATACAATTATTGTTGTAGTATCTGTGTGGCTGAAGAGACATGAACCACTGAGGCATTTCTTCTTGCATTAACAGTACAAAGTAGGGATGAGCATGATTAAAAGCCTGGGCGACTACATGTTCTCTACTTCTGTAAATACTAATATCCGATGTTGACATGTTAAATTTATCTAAATAAAAAGGGCACTTTTCATTTACCAGCACATAAAACATGGTGTAGAAAGTAAAGTGCTATTTTGCTGCCTAGATGGGCTTAAATTCTCTTTTTGCAGCTATAGCACTCACTTTAAATGCACAATGTTAACAATATGTTTAATAAATATTACAAATATTATATTAGCTAACTGTTATTGTGTGAATGGTTGACATGTCTTTATGAGGGCAATAAACATCACGTGTATCAAGCTGCTAAGCTTTTTACTGCATCACTCTGATGCCTACCTATTAAACTAAAGCACTGCTAATAGATTTCTTTATGGGCATTAGGCATGTGGTTAGCCTTTCAGTAGCTCTAAATGCACATAATCTTTTTTTTCTGAGCACTTTGGACTAAATAGATGTTAAAATACTGTCAATTCTGTCCATTTAGGTGTTTGTTTTTTCTTAACTTGAGAATTTGGATTACCATCTGTTTAAATATCAGTGAAATTAGCCAAAGCACACATCCTTAACAAAGATAGATTATGGGAAAATGAAACTAAGTGAAGACATAGTCTGCCTGCTCTCCTAGGTTTGCATAATAGCAGTGCTAGGACCATTTGCACAGGATCTCACAGGAAATTCGCAGTAGACCAGCAGTAGACAGGCCATTCTGATAGGAGGAATTAAATCTCGGAAAAGGAGGTTTAAAAATCCCTTCTAGTTACTGGGAATATCCACTGAGAGGTGCAGGGGAGAAGAGCACATCCAGGAGCAGAGGTTACTCTGAGCACACTGAGGCTTGGGACTGTATGGTGAGAGGTGCGCTTCCATGAATAAAATGTGGCATAACTGAATTGATGGGATTCTTTCTTCAGTGACTGTGTTACTGTGATGGTGTAAGGCTAGTGGAGCAAGTGATTTGCAATGGGAACACTGGCTGTTTGAAGTGAGTTGACATGGCAGTTGTACCCCTCCAGCCACCCCAACCCAGCTAAGTTCACCGCGAGCTACCGCTCGATCTCCCACATAAACTGGCTAGGACAGGCACAAACAGGCTATTTATAATTCAGCAGAGGCCGGTATGCAGGCGGGACAATCAAGCTGCAAATATTGATAAAGAGCACGGGGAAGACAGGATGACACATTCCAGGAAACCTGGATGAAGGCTGGCGTACAACATTTGGGTCATCATACGAACCCCTAAAAGACTCATCATTGACTGACAAATGCTTTTTTGTTGTTGTGGGTGTTTGTGTGAACTAAATTTTGTTGCATGTCAAAATAACCTAATTAGTAAATGATCTAAATGTTGCTTAGCTATTTCTATATAAACCACAAGATTTAGGGTCTTTGTGGCTACTGTCTGATTGAGATTTCAGACTTAGTATTTGTGTGGGTGTGCATGATTGTATTGTGTACAGTATGTGAGTGTGCTGGTGTAAATAAGTGTGTATTATCTTTGTTCTTCTATTTGTAGCATATAAGCACTAGGATAGAAAAGAGGTTTTGCAAGTTCAAAGTATTAGATGTTATTTCAGAGCCAGATCTTCTTGTTCTAATTTCATCTGGATCTGATCTGAATGTTCATGCGTGCTGCCCTACCTGGAGAAAAAGCTGTGCTGGCCTGTGGACGAGGTGTCTCCATCGTACGAGTCACTCTGCTTACGGCTGAGCGGAGGCCCACCCTGGCCGTGTCCTTCGTTGGGGGCGGAGATATCAATGTTGCTTTTGCTCAGCCTCTTGCTAGAACTCAGACCCGGGCTGGACTCTCCAAGTAGGCCCGAGTTATCCTGAGAGAAAGGAGGAGAATGTGCAACATTCTATGAAGCCTCAAACAAAGCACCAGGAAATTACACCTAATCAGATGGGAGTTGACACATTTTCCTAGGTGGACAGTTAAATGTGTGGGGAGAAATCTGTGTAAGAGTGAATCTATTAGATTTAAAAGGCAAGGCAAAGGGGAGGCAAAGAGAGGGAGGGAGTGACAGACAGTGGGCGTCATGCAACGCTTGGCAGGGGAAAGAGGACATAAAATGACAAGCTGCTACAGGAGGGCAGTTCAGCACAAATACACTGCTAAAAAAATAAGGGAACACTTAAATCACATATCAGATTTCAGTGAAAGAAATTGTTTATAGTTCAAAGTCTTTACTGCATATTGTATGATTTATTGACAACAAAATTACATAACAACTGCCTTTGGAAACCAAAATCAGCAACCAATTAAGAGCTTCATTCAAAAAACTGAAATCACAGGCTGATCCAATTTGCGTGACTTTCATTATAATGTGACTCAGTAGTGTTTATGGACCCCCCACATGCTTGTATGCACTGTGGGCAACATCTGGACATGCCCCTGATGGGATGGCAGATGGTGCCCAGGGTGATCACCTCCCTGACCTGGATCGGGGCATCAATGAGTTCCTGGACAGTCTGTGGCGCTACTTAGTGGCATCGGATGCACAATATATAACATTACAGAGGTTCTTAATTGGATTCCAGTCATTAATGTATAAGACCTTTAGAAAAACACAGTGCCAAGACATTGCCTCTGCTGTGTAGCCACATTTCTAAAAAGCTGTGTGTTGATAGAGGTGTGCTGAAAAAGTGACAAGAAAGAGACACAGAAGAGGCGAATTTTGTGTAAGATGAGTCTCTGTTTACTAGAAAGGACAGAGAGTCGTGCCAAGGACACTGCCACCGGTGTTCATTGGCACGCTTATAATAATGAACTCCACTGGTGAAGACAAGGTATGTAAGCTTGATCGTTTGAAGGGATCTCTTAATCATGTATCACCAGTAAGATTTTCTTTCACCAGCTGTTCAGAGTCTTATCACAGTGGGCTCCTACCTTCAGGCTCTCAGTGCTGTTGTTCCTGCTGCTGTTGTTGGGGCTGCCAGCTCTCTGGTGGTTGCTGAAGCACAAAGCGTCAAAGCACAGTACACCTCCCACACAGTCGCCCATCAGGCATACCTGCTTGGGAAATATATCATTTAGACGCCCCCCATATATAGTGCACTCAGGCAGGAGGACAACTGGAGAATTGTATAAATGGAATTAAAAAATGAGAAAACCCATATTGCAGTGGGACAGGAAGGCATGACATTCACTCCATACTATATATATATAAATAGAATACAGTACTGTCATAGTGTGATGTTTTTGAAAAGTGGTATACAAATGTATTTTAATATTTTGTAATCACAGGTAATGATCACATTTTTTTGTTGTTTTTTATTTTTGTTTTGCATACGAGAGCAGTTCCTCCGTTTCCTATGTGCATTGCATTGCGGGACAATATTCCACATCAACAGCACACTCAGAAATCAAGTGTTTTTTAAAAAAAAAGCTGCACTCACAACATATCATTTAGACTGTAATTACGAGCAACCAAGTGGGAAACCCCCTTCACGTAGGCCTCTGAGTTGTAATTCTGACTCAGATGGGATTTTCTGAAGGCTACTGTATATCTCCCACTTAGTAAAAAGAACTACATACCCCTGATGATAAAATTACTGCAAAGCCACCATCGCTGGCAGCTATATCTAAAAAAAAAATCCAATATTGTGCCTCTTGACAGTATGCTCAATCACGTGCCATCAAGGCTTGAGAACTTGAGGTTTTTCATTTCAGACAAGTACTACAGCAGCTTTGGCCATTACATAAGACCTGACTTTTTAATTAAATTTAGAATAGTTAATATGAGAGATTTTTTCATAGCTCGAAGCTATTGTTGTTAAATTAAATTCAATCGTAAACAGTTTTCTCACAGAGCATTGCCTCACTAGAAAATACAGCTTGTTACCAAGAGCCTAGTAATTGTTATGTACAAGAGAGTGAAATGTGTCCGCTTAGACAATAGAAATCCCTCTGAGGGCCTGAGCTCACACAGATTCCACATTCCACTCAAATGCAAGCTTTATTTCCTTTGACAATCATTGATTCATTATTAAAGTGCGTACAAGCCATTATTCAATGATAAGAGACTAGAGAGAAGGAGTTCTCCTATCCTCTTCAAGCAGAAGAAGGCGAAACAGACCTGACCCGTGAATCCCTGCCCGTCTTCCGACTGCAGGAAGCTGTGGTAGACCTGGTTGGCTCGGGCGATCACGGTCGCCACAGCGTCCTGGTAGCGTGGCGAGACAATAGCAAGGAGAGGGAGAGCAGCCAGGGGCAAGTGGTCCACGCTACTGGACACGCAGCTCTCGTCATAGCTGTATGGGTTCAGACTAGAAAAGGAAGAAGCAAGGAAGGTGGGATTGAAGGGCAAGAAGGAACATACAGTATAAAGAACAGGTGCATAATCATGGTCTGTCTTAAAAAAGCCCCTTAGGAGTGTTCCCTTAAAACTTTGTAAAATGTCATCAATTACTAATGCAAAGTAATGTCAAAAGAAATGAAGGTTATGTATATTAAATTAAGTTCATGATGTCCAAAATGAAAGATCCTTCAGGTGTTCCTTTTCTGATACGCTGCCCCTAGACTTTATTACATTTATTAATGTCTCATCCAATCTGTTCATGATGCACTCTCTCTGAATTGATGCTACTGTGTGTGTATGTGAGAGGTTGTGTGTGTGTACACAAGCAAGATACAAAAAAGAAAAATGTTATCTCACCAAACATACCATGATAAACCTGCACAGGTAACAGCAATGAGAGCAAAGTCTTTGTGTCTTTACTGCTGTGTAAAATGTAAATGGATGTGTGGGTTTGCTTGTGTGTGTCACGATGACAGAGAAGACGTGGTTCAAGCGAGACATTTCATGTGACAGTGTGGAGAAACAGTAAAAGATGGTGTTGCCCTGCACTCTTTCCTCGAGCAGAGGGCCAACCCTGTCACCATCCATCAGGTGCTCTGATTACAGGAAGAAACAGCAATTCAACACCAAGCGGCTGAAATATATCAGCAACTATGGACACCTCACTACACCGAAGGGCAAAGTATTTTCATGTAGCACTGACACAGAAATGTATGTAATGCTCTCCCAGGTACCACTTAGATTACTAGAACAACAATAATTTCTTCTCAGTTCAGTCTATTCAATACAGAAATAACTATGTGACATGTTTAGCCTGGCTTAACACCAAAACTGAAAGCAAGAAGAGGAAAGGGCTGGCCTGGCTCTTTCTCCCAACAACTTCACAACTGTTCGATATTTGCCATCTTTAGACAGCAAGACTAACACTACCATGCCCACTAAAGTTAGTATAGCCTTTAAATTATGAATTTGCCACAAAGGGCTTCACAACACACAACACCTTCTATGTCTTTACAGTCGAATTTTGATGATGAAAAAGAGCACAAACTGATGATGCAAATGTATAGAAATGGCTCACATATGCACATATGTGTACTTTTCAGAGTACACTTGAATCAGCCTGCCTCTTCAATTATTTTGTATGTATTTTCTACACACATGTTTTTACAATTATTTTTAGCAAGCTGCAGTATCTTGGAGTGATAACACTATGTTTCATTGTTTGTATGATGACAATAAAGTTCAACTGAATTGTATCTAACACATTCCGGACAACTATCTCTACTGAATAAAGATTAAAGTAATATCAATCTCATAATGTAATCCGACTAAGTAAGCAAATAAATGCATTTCCCAAAACATGGGCGAAGTTCTTGTTGTTTTGCTTATACACCAGGACCGACATGGTTTTTTGTCAATTGCAGTAACACCAACCAGACCTATTGTCTCTCTGAGGGTTTGAACCTTGTTTAATTAGAGGCAAACATCGAGTTGCCATAGTTACGATACCCCAGAAAAGGACAAATGGATTCAGTCTATCAGTCTAGTAACAATTGGGGTGAGAGCAACTTAATGTTCCTTCACTTATTGTGAATTTCCCATTTCCTCAGATTAAGCCATTTACTTGATTGCTTACACTGGCTGCATGGTTGTGTAAAAATTATAATCACATTTTCAGGACCAAAGCACTTTTAATTATCCAAATACAACTTTGCAAATTTTAGAACTTCTTCTAAATAAAAATCATCCAGCTCCCTCATCATCACTTTTCAAATTATTGCCACAATTCTGCACTACCACATGTTTATAGCAGCCATGGCCAATATCTGTTGCAATTATAAAATACCAACCAAACCTGTTGGGAAGAAAAGACACAGTAGATGTGATTGCTGTGCACAAAAGTGTTCACCTGCCAGTCTACGACATCTACAGCAGATAAAGCCACTTTCACAATCTCAACTGCCAACATCATAGCACACAGAGAATCAAACTTATCTTAAACTTAATGGTCAGTAAACCATTGAACAAGGTCTGTTTATACGTGTTTTGCTTTAAAAGCCACATTACACGAAAATCACATAACTGTAGTTTCTGGCTTTGACCTACTTGGAGCCACTAGGTGATGAAAGCAAAAAACACCAGCGCTACTTGACACCGGAGTTGCACTGTGCCCTTGATTGCTGCTGACACGCCCCCTACTGCACCTCTTCTCCCAGCTGGGCAAAGTCGAGTTCAAGGCAAGTCAGCAAAATATCAGGCAATAATAACAGGTGCAGGTGAGAAAAGTGTCTGGCCAACAAAATGCCTTCTCGCCAAATGGAGCTGCCATGAGATGTCACAAAAACAAAGACAAAACCCTTTTGAGGGATAGTGGAGAATTATAAGTAGGCGCAACTAAGTCAGAAAATCTGCTCTCTTTTCATGTCTGTCTGGAGAAATGGCAAATAATGAGTTTGGCTTAGCTCAACTCCTGCATGTGTATGTAAAAAGTTACCATATCTCAATTAGAAAAATGTCTGATAAATATCTCCAAAGATGGGTGACTCCAGTTATTAATTTAATATTGTAATGTTCAATTATTTAATTTTACAATTACCATTAACATAATTATATGAAGTGAATCTTCCCACCATTTTCATATTTAGATATAGCCACTGCAAAAGAATAAAAGCATGTATTTCAGCAAAAGTACCTCTATTTTGCATATACATTTGAAAACATTTAGTGAGCAAAATTGGCTAAATGAGAAGAAAATTAAACTCTCAATGTTTTATTTTCCTGTCTTTCAGAGAAGCTGCTAGTGACATCCAGCAATTGACTAGAGTAACCTCACTCTTCAAAATATCTACAATAGAGACGTATAACAGAACACCCACAAGTTTGTAAGATGGTACGATGAAAATCAACTCTGCAACTTGACCACAGGATAAAAAATGTAATCAAGGTGTACAAACGTCAGTTATAATCAAAGAACTCCAGGCTCTGCCTTTGTTTTATTGCCTTGATCACATTATAATTGTTATAATCCAATGGCCACGTAAATGTGTGAGGGAAATAACTTCAAGAAAAGCAGTAAATATGATATTTGAGATGGTCACGCAGGCACAATAGCTTTGCCAGCTTCGTTGTGAGTCATAAAATTACTCAGTGAAGGCAGAGAAAATTTGCTCATCACCAACAAAATTGCCACTGCAGCAGCAAGGTTGCTGCACTCAGTCTGCTCTAGCTCATGCTGTATTATAATGCTTGGCAGGAAAATAAGGTTTTCTTATAATTCTAATGTTTTAACAGAAAGAGCTCAATGAACATGTGTTTTACTTGTTCTATGAGATATATAAAGCATATTCATTGTTGGTTTAGTTTTAGTGGTGCTCGATAATGGCATACGATTACTGATTGACTTAAATAGACCCAAATAGCCCATGAAATAAGAAATAGTAGCCTAATCGAATATTATTTTAAACAGCATCTTAGACATCAGCATAGGGTTGATGGGATTCCGTGTGTGTGTGTGTGCCTGTGCGTGTATGTTCACGGGGTGGATCAGAGCAGGTGACAGTTGAACTACTTGAGTTAACGAGACCTGTTATGTTACATACTGCTGAAATTCAACTGTGGTGTTCTGTCGGGAGAAGCAGTGACCAACGGTGAGAAAAGTATAAATCCGGTAATACGTTAGTACGAGGAAACTGAATATTTTACAAGCACGGACCAGGTAAATCAAGGCTTAACACCAATAGTTTCGTATAAGAACTAATAACATGAAATTTGTAAAGATATGAGTAGAGTAAAAGTCCACAATTTGCTAGGCTAATTCATGCAGTGTAAAATGCCATAGGCTTAAGCTCATAATGGTGACTGGCATGTTGTAGCAGTAACAATCCAGTCATGTTGGCTCCAGCTGAACTAATCATGCAACAGTCTAGATGACAGGGAGTTTAGGGGCTAAAGGAAAGGGTGTGCTGGATATATAACACAAGACAAATGAGTTATTGCAAAACAGCATGCAGCACAATAATCGCTTTAATTCAATTAACTTGTTTTTATAGTTGTTGGAAGCCAAAATCAAAATAGTGATTAAAATTTAATTATTTACACAGCCTTAGGTAGTTTCTCTTGCAGCTTCACTCTGGGAATCTCTAACTGGAATAGTTGCTATGAATAAGCAGCATTGAGGGGAGTCAAATCCCAGGATGTGGCTCTGATGTGTAGCTGTCAGCAGAAAACTGTAGAGAGTCTCTGTTGTTTGCCTCTGCAGTGTCAAATCTGGTACCGTATGAACGCTGTCCTGGAGGGCAGCTTTTTGAGACAGATTCAACACTTTAAGCTGCTTCCATGCAGATTTGTAATAAAACTGGAAAAAAGGGAAATCTTAATAATATATTTGGTGGCACTGGAACGGTATTGTACACAGTTTCTACAATAACTGCTGTTTAAAATATTCAGCTCAGACAATTCAAGCACAGAGATGGTAACGTATTGTTCTAGAAGGAAGACATGCTGTGTAACAAATCCCATCAGGTGTCATAAATTTGAACCACAATGAGTTGTTTATCAGGTGCCTGTTTACGGAGTTTTGGAAAAGAAGAAATCCCAACATCCCGAAATGCCACAGAGAGTTTGGTCAAAGCTATGTAGTCAGTTGACCTTGATGTTATTAGTCTTGTTAACAACTGCTGCTCACACACACTCTCCAAAAGACACACAGTTACTCTCTGAGAATTCAAAACAAAAAGCTCCAATTAATATTCCAAACACAGCTATACCTCTGAACAGGGTTCACAAGTCAAAGGACAGGAACAGAGGTTTAACACCTGCTGCACTGCTCAACAAATGTCAGGTGAGATACTCATTATTTGCGTTGCATAATTACTAGATTATGCAAGGACTTGTTGGTGTCATTACCACAGAGCAGCCAGTGTTTTAAATTCAAAAGAGTGCACATAAATTATTTTGTGTATTTTGTTTTTGTTTGTGTGCGTGCATGTGCATGAGCCAAACTGTTCTCTGGTTTATTTGCTGAGGCAGTTTGAAGGTATAACGTCCTCGAGGGCTGCAGGTTATTCTCTGTTTAGAATAAATGGTCCTAATTAATTTGAGGCGATCATTTACATCTTCGTCTATAAAAACATGTGCTTTGGAAAAGGTTGCCCCACCAAACCATCTAAATCCCATCTTCACTTGATGGTTATCATTAATCTTAATAATCCTAAGTAATTTCCTCTAATATGCTTTGTGATCAGTATACTAGTGACTCTGATATCAGGCACACAAGTTTTGACAAAGCTAAAACTGGAAAGTGTTGTATTTGCCATCAGAAACAGATGGTGCACTACACGATTTTTTAGTATATGACTGTAAATTTAAATCCTTATTTAAGAACATCCAAAATGTCTATCCAACAGACACTAATAATAAACTTGTCATCCATCAATCATTACAAATTCCATTCTATCTGACCACTGTCTATTATCTTTTGAGTTACAATTGTTGGACTTCAAGCAACCAAGCAAATACACCAAACCTATCTGATGATGCTGTGGTTAAGTTTAAGGATTCAATTGCATCGGTGTGTAACTCAATTCCGTGTTTCATAATACCTCCTTTGGACTCATATGCTAACGTCAATCCCTCACAAATTGATCCTTCACTAATCAATCATCAGTCACAGGTTCTTCTTCAACACTGTAGCCAGACTGATGGGAAGCCACAGCTCTAAGGAACAATATGTGCCTCTTGACCTCAGTAGTGACATTTTTATGAACCATTTCAATGACAAAATTTTAGTTATTAGAAATAAAATTCAGCACCTCCTGCCTTCAATGGATGCCGACCTGCCCTTAGTCTCCTTAGAAGCACCTTTAAAACTCAATGGCTATTAGGACTGTTTTGCTACCATAAACCTTCACCAACTTACTTCAGTTGCATCCTTATCCAAACAGGCAACCTGCCTCACAAACCCCATCCCAACCAAACTGCTCAAAGAGGTTTTGCCTTCAGTTGGCACATCTTTGTTAAATGTTATCAATCTTTCCTTGACAACAGGTTATATACCTCAATTTTTTAAGGAAGCGGTTATTAAAACACTTTTAAAAGCCTGCTCTTGAGGAGTTTTAGACAGTTACAAACCGATATCTAACTTTCTTTTCATATCTAAGATCCTGGAAAAAAAATTGGCAAATTATTTGAAAAATTTCAGTCAGGTTTCAGAATGCATCATAGTACAGAGACAGCACTCGTAAAAATCTCTAATGATCTTTTAACCGCATCAGATAAGGGACTAGTCTCTGTATTGGTCTTGTTAGATCTAAGTATGGCATTTAATACAATTGATCACCACCAGACTTAATTGCCATTAAAGGAACTGCTTTAAGCTGGTTTAAATCTTACTTATTAGATCGCACCCAGTTTGTACATGTAAACAATAAGTCCTCTCTGCACAGCAGAGTCACCCATGGAGTTCCACAAGGTTCAGTGCTTGGACCTATATTATTCACCTTACAGTATATATGCTTCCACTAAATAAAATAATTAGGAACCACAGTATAAATTTCTATTATTATTCTGATGATACTCAGTTATTCCTTTTGATCAGACCTAACTAAACCAAAAAGTTAGCTAGGCTTCAAAAGTGCATCAAGAATGTGAAGACCAGGATGTCTTACTGAGGTTGTAGTACTTGGACCCAAACACCTCTGAGACACATTGCCTGCTGACATTTTGCTTTGGATGGCATTGCCATGGCTTCAAGACATGATCAAGACATATCTTTTAACTCACACATAAAGCAAACTTCAAGGACCGCCTATTTTCACCTTCGCAATATTGCGAAAATTAGATACCTTCTGCATCGAGATGATGCAGAGAAACTTGTCCACGCTTTTGTTACCTCAAGGTTTGACTACTGTAACTGTGTGCTTTCAGGCTGCTCAAAAAATCTCTTAATTCTCTCCAGTTAATACAAAACGCTGCTGCATGCATACTGACTAGAACCAGTAGGAGAGATCATATCACCCGTTTTAGTAACTTTGCATTGGCTGCCGGTAAAATGTACAATTTATTTTAAAATACTTCTTACATACAAATCCCTTAATGGTCAGGCACCATCCTATATGAAAGAACTCCTTACACCATACTGCCCCACTAAAATGCAGGGCTACTTGTAGTGCCTAAGGTCTCTGATATAGAATGGGAGCCAGAGGCTTTAGCCATCAGGCACCACAGCTGTGGAATCAGACCCCTGTCTGGGTTTGGGAAGCAACCAACATTTCCATATTTAAGAGTAGGCTAAAAACTTTTCTTTTTAGTAAAGCTTTTAGTTAGGAATGGCTTTTCTTTATTTTGTGATAAGGCTTATAGTTTGGGCTAGCATATTTTATGAATTTTATACATTTTGTCTATTTTATTTTATTGTATTCATTATTAGTTGTATAATTGTGTATTTCATTGTTGTTTTTTAATGTGTATCTTATGTTAGCCTCTTTTATCCAATTCTGCAAACTTTATGTGTCTGTTTTCTGTAAAGTGTAGTGGGACCACACAGCTGGTGATTTTACACTTTTACACAAATAAATTTGACTTACCTTGACTTCACAAACACAGCAGATCATTCAAACATGCTACTTGGGAGGCTACTATGCTTCTCAAAAGAGACACATCAACCGAGCCCTGACTGGCAGAGGAGAGTGCCTCGTGTCGAGTCTGCCCCTGTTATGTGAGTCATTTGCTGACGAGCGGTGGCATTTACCCCATTCACATCTCTCTGCTCTCATTAGTAAAATGCAAGCGATACTGATTGAGAGTATGCTGAGGTCATATTGAGGTGTCATTGAAGTGCATGCTTCTGAAAGACTCACTTACATGACAGAAAAACCCTTATTTGCTGTTTTGTGAGAGACAGTTGGCTTTAGATGGACTGTTAGCGTTTTGCACTTTATCGCTTTGCCTGTGATTACCATGTTAATTTTTCTAGAAACACTGTGAGAGACTTACTCATTGACAGGGTAATTACGATACTAGTCTATCCTGAAAGATGTACAGAAGTCATCCTCAAGGTTTCATGGTAATGCAATGATGAAGAGATCCATTAACAACAGTGGGGAGAGAATAAGGCCGAGAGAGCCGATTAAACCTCAAATCAGCCTCATCTCAAGCAGCATAACCTTGAGATAGACTCTATTATGCTGTCCCTTCACCCTCTTGCCTCTCACCATATAATGTCAAACTGAAATCTCTGAAGTCTGTCACATTCCTGCTTAATTGCTCTCCTTGTTTCTTAATGGCTGACTTAGCACTGCACAGCGTTTGCACAATTAACATGAACAGCAATGTGCCTATGCAGAGTCTTCTTAATTAGGGACAGGGCCCAGAAACAGTAGCGGCACGTCCACAGCCACCCATGGCCAGGATAATGAGTCTCTATCTCCCTGAACTGAGGTCACTCGCTGTGCACATGGACAAGAGGACTTCCTCCCCTTCCTCCTCTCTATACCTTGATAAAAACTGATCCTTTACAATTACACTGAATTTACTGAGATAGGAATCTATTTTATGTTTCTCTCCTGCTGCTCAGATGAAGTTTTTAATATGTTTCTGTCTTCTCACGCTGTGACAAAGGCGGTGCGTTGGCTGTGAGAGGAAATCAATTTGGGAGCCTTTTCACTGTTGCTGTTAATTGGATGTGCTATGGTGCAAGAATACACACTCAGTGCACTTTTTGTGTAGGATGTATTTGTGCGTTTGTGTTTATGGATTACGCATTTGTGTTGTCTTGACACCCAGCTCCTAGCCAGCACTCCCAGGTACGTTCATTAGCAGGCAGAGCTAATAATACGCGCTCAGAGCACAGCAGGCCTTCCACACATGGCAACAAGGACAACAAAAGCTAAAAGACATGTTCATTCTTTATTGGGACAACATACAGTACACATGCAACTATCAAGCACTCAAAAGTGGTGTGTTTATGTGAAAGTTTGTCTTTGAGGCGCTAAGAGATTTTGCCACCTCCACTGGTGGTGCGATTTTCAGCCAAGCTGTTACCCAGAATGAGAGTAAATTACCCACACAGCAGCAATTCCTTCCCGCGGGGCTGCCTATTCCGCTGATGTTTATGTTGGCACACAAATAAATGAGGCTCCGCACACCCACAAGTCCAACACTGTCATTAGAGCGAACACTGTTAACTGACAAAAGTGTAGTTGAATAAGTGTTGTTTGTTGCTGTGTGGGTGTGTATGGATGCCTACTGACTGCACATATTGTGAGAGTATGTTGAGGACATGGAGTCATCTGGGCATCCGTAAGCCTTGTTCAATTTCACTAAAGTGCAAAACCCATTAGGCCTATTATATACTGTACATATTCACTTTTCATTGTTTTTTTAGGAGATTTTCAACAGGCTATTAATGAGCTGAATTTTGGTCCAACTTTGGTTTGTCATACTAGATATTACTCAGTATAGAAATTAAGACAAGACCAATATTGGGGTTGGTCAGTCGGTCGGTCTGTCTGAATAAATAAATAAATAAATTGTATATAGTGTGTGTGTGTGTGTGTTTATATATACACACATACACCATTCATCATGAGCTGAACTCAAAGATCTAAAACTTTCTCAATGTACATAAAAGACCTATTTTTCTCAAATATTATTCACAAATATGTCATAATCTGTGTTAGTGAGCACATCTCCTTTGCCGAGATAATCCATCCACCTCACAGGTGTGGCATATCAAGATGCTGATCAGAAGCATGCGTATTGCACAGGTGTGCCTTAGGCTGGCCAAAATAAAAGGCCACTTGAAAATGTGCACACCTGGTCACGCACCGTTAGTGGCCGCTGAAAACTACATATTGCCCCTCTGAGTTACAGGTTAAGTTATTTATTCCTTTTTATATTTGCCTATTTCCATTAATACATTTTTTAACTTAATTTATTTCCCAATGAGTGGACTTTGGTCCTTTGTGAAACAGTGTTTTAATATGAATGGGTCTCTTTTCAAGCTAAATATCAAGTTTCTCTAAAGGTAAATTGTTTGCGTGTGTGTGTGTGTGTGTGTCTGTGTGTGTGTGTTTGTTCACGTGCATACATACAATTACACAGGCAATTGAGATGCGGAAATAACTCAGTTCATGCCAATTCCAATGGGATGTTGTTTTTAATATTTTATCTCTGTATGTGGTGAAAGCTAAGCACTGAAATATCTTTACACTTGTCTTGCTTCCAGTCACTACCTCACTCCTGCTAATGTCAATCACAAAATCAGACAGACGCCTCGACTTGACTGCCAAACATATTCTCTCTGCCACAGTGATTAGTGACAATTCAGACAAAAACATCCTCAGCATATAATTGGAGAGCAGTGAAAACTAAGTGACGCTGTCAAAGATAAAACTAGTGACCACTGGGACATGTGACATTAAATGTGAAATGAAATCATTAGTTACGCTTAAGCAGCTCTTTGCAAAGACAGCAGACAAGACTAAAAAAAGAGAAAATACATGTCTTTACCTCCTGTATCTCAAAAATATATTTGAGTCTTCCACTTTACATTATAGAGATGATTGACATAATAAGGCAGAAAATCATAAGGGACATAAGACTCATCTACTGACTACTCTTCATCAATGAGATACTACCACAACATCCACAATTAACTACCTCTCTGAAACTAAAACCACAAGCAAAACCTGAATACAAAGTAACAGTAGCTAACTAGACAGACAGATCATCCTCCTTGCTGGGACATCAGGATCAGTGGAAACAGAATCGTTTTCCAGGAGCTAAGGGGAGAATTAACAATTAAAACCAACAGCATTTATAAAGGTTAGGAGATAAATATTCCATGTGGCGACATACTTGCAGTGGCTGAGAAATGTCATCAGCATACTAATTAGCATTGCACTGTCTGTTTAGGGGTCTTTGGTCAATATATTTTCTCGATTAACTTCTACCACCTTTGCCAACCAGAGTTTTTGCCTCTATGCTAATTCTTGCAGGTATGCATTCATACAGGGCAGATTCCTCAAATGGCTCCTTAGACAGGTTGTGTGTAGTCTGTTCATTAATGCTTTATAGTAAATAGAGCTGTCTCACACTAGTGAAAATGTCCGTTGAATAAACAGAAGCATGAGACGGAAAATTCATAAAAACTAATAAATTTCCTATATTTCCAAAAAAATGGAGATGTTCACAACTGCATCTTCAACTACAACCCAATTAATATTACTCCTTTTAATATTATGCTGTCTTGGTGTCCGCTCCGGTAAAAGTCTCATGAAGTGATTTTCATGTATCGTCCACCAGGACAAATGGGTAACTTTATGGACAAGCTAGACATACTGCTGTCTTCAATTTGAGAGCATGGCTGTCAGTTACTTGCTCACTGTGACATGAACATTCACTTGGACAAATCAAACTCAGCAAACTCTGACTCAGTCCTTCGATCTAAAATGGGTTCTCAGCCCCCTGACCCACAAAGCTGGCAAGGCGCTTGACCTTGTTCTTGTCCGAAACTGTGCCACCGAATGCCTATCAGCCACACCTCTACACATGTCTGACCACTATTTCACCCAGTTCACAGTACACCTACAGGAACAGCCGGCTGTTCCAGCACCATGTGTCTTACACCACCACAACCTCCGCAACCTGTCTCCCACTCACTTTGCCTCACTGGTACCTTCTGCTCTACCACCCCTCAACACATTTTCCTCCCTTGTGGTTGATGATGACACAAAATCTACACTGAGCTCATGCCTGGATGTGTCCTTGATCCACTAAACCAG
Organism: Lepomis gibbosus; assembly: GCA_029875015.1. Lineage (NCBI taxonomy): Eukaryota > Metazoa > Chordata > Actinopteri > Centrarchiformes > Centrarchidae > Lepomis > Lepomis gibbosus. The sequence goes on from JAPMOB010249804.1 coordinate 27,407, forward strand.
TCCCACCCATGGCTGACCTTCCATAGGCTGTGCACTGATTCATAGCAGCTGAAAGAAAATGGGGAAAAACCAAAGACCTTGCCGAACTTAAGAGCTACCAAATACTCCCATCTCCTGTCTCAACCAGCATCAGTGCTGCCAAAACTGCGTTCCATAATGACAGAACTGGCAGTGCCACTGACTGAAGGAAATTATTTTACACTTTGATATGCCACTCCACCTATCCTTCCCACCAGACAACCCCACCATCTCGGCGCAGATCATGGACTGTCTCAATCAATCCACAATAACATCAAACTACAAACTGGTTCCTCAACCATCATTCCAACCAGGCTGGTGAGAAACTTGGGTGTTATGGTTGATGATGGTTGACCAAGTGTCCTTTTCAGACCATGTTGCTGCTGTCTCTCGGTCGTGCCACTTTGAAAAATCTGAAAATCTGGCCCTACCCTACTCAGTATGCCACCTAGCTTCTGGTACAGGACATAGTTATCTCTCGCCTCGACTACTTCAATGCCCTCCTAGTAGGTCTTCCAGCTTTTACAGTGAAACCCCTAAAAATGGTTCAGACCGCAGCAGCACATCTGGTTTTTGATGAGCCCAAAAGGACTCATGTTACTCCATTACTCAGCAACCTCCAATGGCTACCCATGGCCTCCCAAATGAAATTCAAGTCAATAATGCTTGCATTCAGGATGACTACTGGGTCTGCACCCATCAACCTAAACTCCATAATACTGTCATGCAGTGTGTGTGGTGAGGCAGGAGGTTGGTGGACTCAAATGCAGCCACAGTAACAGGCAGGTACAGTTCGAAGTGTTTAAATACAAACAAAAAGCGAGCTCACTTACAAGAGTAGTGGCTGAGTCCAGGAAATCCAAAAACAACACAGTCCAAAACAAAAGGTCAACTAATAGAAAATCCAGCGAAACAAGTAATCCTAAAACTGCAGGAACAACAGGGTACGACGAGGAAAAACCACAACAGAAGACAGGGCGTCTGAACACAACAATGAACGGACAGGGAATGAACAGAAACACCAAACATTTATACACAGGGGTTAACAAGCAGGGGGGGAGCAACACAGGTGACTGGGATCAGAGTTAATGAGACACAGAGAGACAGCAGGGAAGATAGAGACACCAACTAACAACTAACAAGAAAACATACTAAACTAAGATTAAACAGAACACAGAACAAACATGGACAAAATAATACAGAAGTACACAGAACTGGAGAAAACTCTAAGACATGAACTGAGACACAGAACTAAGGAAATACGATAAGAGACAAGACAGTTGCTTAATGTGAATGAACAAAATAATAAACTAGACTACCAAACTCCAAACCATGACAATAGCAAATAAACACAGGAAAAAAACAAGAGCACCAAACCAAATCCTAACAAATACATGCTTACGTTCCTTCTTAGCCAGTGCGCTCCTCCACTGAATGCCGTCTGGCTCTGCCATCACTACACACGAAGCAATCTCAGTCCTAGTGGTTCTCATCTGTGACACCACAGTGGTGGAACAGGCTTCCACAACAGAGCAGGGACGTCGCTCTCTAACTTCAAGAAGCTCTTGAAAACTTTTTCTCTTGTACTGGCTGTATTTATATTAACTCTCATTAACTCTTAATTCTTTCCCTAAGTATTTACCCCATTGATGCCATACGTGCTATTAGCTGTTAAGTATTTATTGCTTTATTTATTTCCAGTATGTTTTGTAAGTTTTCGATCTTTTACTTTTACTATTGATGCTTGTATGTTGTTCCTCAAAGTCCTTTTGGATAAAAGCATCTGCCAAATAAGTAATATGATGGGAAGCACAGTGGCACCAGGTTCAATGGAACTATGATGAGATATGATATTTTATAAATCTTGGGTGGATTGGATTGGTCTAATATCAAGAAAAGCTAAGTGGAAATGCAACCAAGAACCATTGTTCATTGCCCAAAATACCTCAGTAAAATATTATAATAGACATTTTGACTTGTATTAGCTGGAAAAGCACTGGTGTTACTAATAACATTAACGGTCTTGTGCAGAGTTTTGCATGCATGCCGTGCTGTTGACAACTGACAACGTCACAGTTCCTCGCGGGTTTATTTCAAGTAGCCAGCTGTTTAAAAACAATAAAATATTCTTCATGTGGTTCATCAACGTTGATAAACTATCCAAAAGTCCCGTGAGGTGCGGACAACTTGGCACAACACCAGTAAAGCTGGAGCTCAGTCCCCTCAGGAAGTTCTCCTCTTCTGCCACTAGATTACACCATAGACTGTATACAAACTGTGCCTACACAAGCACATTGACAACCAAGGGTTAGGGTTACAATTTTGGAGTTATTATTTAGTGAAAGTTTTATTCTTTTTACATGTTTATTTAACACATTAAATGTTGAAATGTATATTGTGATAGGCTTTATATTATCTTATTAGGAGAAAACTGGTAGTTCTATGTAAAATCAGACATTGAGTACTCCCATATTGCCAAAATGGCATGATCATTGTTTCGCTGCGAAGCTTCAACTGTGAGATTGACAGTCAAATCAGGCTCTGCCCATCAAAGCATCGAATCTTCGACTATTCGGGGACAGCCCTATGACATGCACAATACCAAGACCCTGAAACTGAAGCAATTCAACTCAATTCAATCTAGCTTTATTGGAATGAATGTAAATCGACAATATTACCAAAGCTACAAATAAGCAGCTAAATGGAATTCCGCCATCATAAATTTAATTACACCTGCAAGCTCTTTGCTCTAGCAGAATCGTGTTGCTGCTTGGATTCTTTTAGAACTCCTTCAAAGAGCAGAGTCTTTCTTCTAACTCTAACTGAATGACCATTTGCTATAAATGGGTCAATTACTTGACATGTCCCTGGCTTAACTAGGCAGATGCTCAAAATGTGTAAATACATCCATTTCTCCGAGCAGCACACAAAATCTTAATGCCAAGTGTCACTACGTCAGTAAGCTGTCTGTGGAGCACTGTTGGGGACTTGCAGCTGATAATGGCAGCTTAAATGACACTGAAATTGGCCATTTTTCTCACTGTTACATTAAAATGTCACAAAGAAGGCAGCGACAGCGAACAACAGTTGTTTTTGTCATACAGAAGGTGAACCATGAGTGTCATAATGTCTCGCTCGTAGTCCATCCATGTGGTTGTCTTAATTAAAGCTAGGATAGGCAATTTATTTCAGAAACAGTGTTTGTTATATTTGTTAAAAATTCTCTTTACATCCAAAAAGCAATCAATA
>JAPMOB010249805.1:0-10095 GCA_029875015.1 Lepomis gibbosus
GTGTATTTTATTGTTGTTGAAGTAAAAATGTGATTGTTTTTAATGCATATTTTAGACTTGGTCTCCTGTAAGACTTTCAGTAATGTATGGTTTGAGTTTTCAGTAAATTTTGAGATTCAGTCTTTTGACAAATATTTGATGAATTGATTTTTCATTTAAAATAATAAAAACAATGTTTAAAGCAATTTTTGAATGTTTTGAATAAGTTCTTAAAAAAGATTTGAGCAACCACTTGTTAAGTGCCCCAGGCTTTTAATGTCAAAATGCCAACACAACATTATAAAAAATAATATAATAATAAATCTGGCTGTTAGGGAGAACTGACAAGTGAACTAATGTTATATGTGGCTTAGGATAGCAGTTAGCCTATTTATTTAAGTTTCTATTATTTAATTCATATTTTAGTTTTGTAACATATTTATAGGCCTTCTTGCTATGAGGGAGCTCAACCAGCAGAGGTCACTCTATCCATTTTGTGGCACCAACAGGCAACAAGGTTTTGACTTGTGTTCATACGAAAGAGAGGGCTGGCACTGCTACCAGAGAATGCTAATCACTGAGTTTGAAGGATTTGCAACTTCACCTGCCTTCCAGCTTCTCTTTCTGTGGTGCTATAAAAACTCTCAGCTTCCATCATCTACTGCTGCCTCTTCTGTGTCATAACAAAACTCTCCCAAAACAAATCTGTAGAGTTGTATACTTTTTTAATTTTCCTTTGCAATTTTCTCCAGTGTAATATACTATTAGTTAAGTAGATTAAATATTTTTAATGCAGCCTGCAGTTCTCATTAGTTATGTAGGCCTACTTGTGTGTGAAACCTGGTGAGTAAACGAGCATAATTGCGAGTAAAAAGCATCTCCTCAAGCTCTGGGGCTTTCACGTATTCTACTGCCTTTCTTGGGTTTAATTCTGTTTGATCAGGGAAATCTATGCACTGTTCAAACCTTTGTAAAGTAAAATAAATGTGAATTTGAGATCTCTTCCTCTTAACATATCACGTCCCACAAAGAAAGCCTCAATTCTCAAGTATAAGGCTACACATGTGAAATGTGTAAAGAGGGTGAAGGTAATTGGTACTAAAGGTGGGTGACCTGGGTAGGGTGGACAGGTTAGACCTGTGTCTAGTACAGGTCACCCATGTATTTCAATGTCCTTCTGCACAAAAGCAAAGCCACAATTACAAGGTCTGTTTTACCATATTTCATGATCTAAAAGGCCAAAAGTGACAACGGAGCTCTTTTATTTTGCTGGAGGAAGGAGTAGTGTTCTGCTTTGTCCTGCCAGTGCAGCATTTATTTGAACAGAGAGTGACAGTAGGTCACTGGTGCCAGCCTAGCTACTATCATCAGTCCTCAAACCCTGCACAGGCTCACATCACCAGTCTTGGGACTCAATTTCACATTTATTTTACTTTACAAAGCTTTGAACAGTGCATAGATTTCACTGATCAAACAGAATTAAACCCAAGAAAGGCAGTAAAATACTTGAAAGCCTCAGAGCTTGAGGAGATGCTTTTTTACTCACAAATATGCTCGGCAGGTTTCACACACAAGTAGGCCTGCATAACTAATGAGAACTGCAGGCTGCATTAAAAATATTTAATCTACTTAACTAACTTAACATACATATACATATATTAAACTGGAGAAAATTGCAAAGGAAAATTAAAGTATACAACTCTACAGATTTGTTTTGGGAGAGTTTTGTTATGACACAAAAGGGGCAACAGTAGATGATGGAAGCTGAGAGTTTTTAGCCTTCTCTTTGATATAAACACAAGTCAAAAGGTCAAAACATTGTTGCCTGTTGATGCCACAGAAGGGATAGAGTGACCTCTGCTGGTTGAGCTCCCACATAGCAAGAAGGCCTATAAATATATTATAAAACTAAAATATGAATTAAATAATAGAAACTTAAATAAATAGGCTAACTGCCATCCTAAACTACATATAACATTAGTTCACGTGTCTTAATCTGAAGTTACAGGTCACCAAATGGTCTTACAAATGTTTAGTTCTCCCTAACAGCCAGAGTTATTATTATGTTAGTTTTTATTTTCATTTCAGTTAACTAAAGTGTGTTTTTCACTAAACGTTATTTTAGACACGGACAAGTCTTGGTTTTACAACTGCGTTCAAAAGCTTTAGAGAGAGCAATGACGAGAGCTGCACAATGTTTTTTGTCTAAAGAATCAATAAAATCATTTACTACTTTTATGGCTGCTGTAGTTGGTGTGTTTTTTCCGAAAACCTGCCACATAGACAAAATATTGTTAGTAGTTAGAAACTTTGTCAGTTGTTTGTTCAACAAACAACAACTGAGTTCCCACGGGACTTCAGCGCGAGACTACAGCAAGCCGTCTAAAAACACTATTTAGGTGAATTTAAACAATGGCTAAGTTGCGAAATGCATCTTGTTGACATGTAAAAACCTTGTTCATGTTGGACAGACATGTTAATTGCATTTTGTGTCTGTTAAGAGGCACAAAGACACTCTTTATGTAAATGCCCCCATAACTGCCGTTTTAGCTACGTGGGAGCTCTGGGCATTAGCTGTAGTAGCTCCGTGTTGCAAGCACCAATCCGGCTCGTTTTTTTCCCTATAGAAGGTACTCACAAAGGTATAATGATCAAGATTAACTTAAAAATTGCCCGGAGTTCTCCTTTAACAACTTTTGTGGAGGTCCAGCGGAGACGATCGAGTTTTACAGTAAATGGAAAGCCTCCGTGCTTGATCCCCAGAATCTGCACGACGACTGTAACTCACAGATGAACAGTCTGCTTTGTGGTAGGATGGTGCCTGAATAACCTGGATTAGAAGCTAGCTTAAAAAAAAGGTTGAGTTGTAAAATCCCATCTCTTAGTATCATATATTATTATTAAGGTCATAATGGTAATTTTATTGTACATTAATATATCTATAATTTGTTTAATTAATTGATGAATGAAAAATGTAATGTTCATTTGGTGGTCTTTTCCTGAAAGACAATGTCATACAGGAGAAGGCTTTAGCCAGGTCGAAAGTAAGAAAAATAGAATATTTAAAGTATTTGTAAAAGTTTATTCTCGTCAAAGATCTCAGAAAACTCAGGATGTTTTGCACAGCATTGTTTAATAAAGTTCAACTGAGGAGACTTGGCCCTGCGATAGATTGGCGACCTGTCCAGTGTGTAACCCAGCCTTTCGCCCAATGTCAGCTGGGATAGACTCCAGCCCTCCTGCGACCCTGTACGCAGGATGAGCGGTTGACGATGGATGGACGGATGGGGAGACTTGGTACCAGTGATACAGAGTGTGCATAAGTTTGAATATTGCCTTGTGGTCCACATTATTTATCCCTTTGCTATCCCATAAAGTTTATGGTGAATCCCACACAAGGTCAATTCTAACTGCTGTAAATATGTGTAGCTACTGGATGTTAGACTTGAATGACTTACCTACATGCATAATATTGCATTTATAATCCTGACCTTGGTTATCTAGCAGATGGACCACAGAGAGCATCCTTATCCAGACAGCCGCATCAGTGGGTGAACAAAGCCGGCAGAGACGGGAGACTTGTCCGATAACATTATTCCCACCACTCAGAGTCGCCAGTTTTCTTACCTGAGCTGCCTGTTTCAACAATAAAGACGGGCCTCTGGTGGTGTGTGCTATCACTGCATCACCTCAATACAGCATCTTCTTATCGGTTTCACAGAAAGAGGAATGTCTGCATTTTACACTGTACTGAAAATCACACCATCGGAATTTCTAAGTACCCTGTTATACCGGAATACCTTGATACTGCCCGTGCCTACTCAGAGAGCATTTTTAAGAGAGCCACTCAGCACTTGTTTTTCACCAGGAAGCTGAGGAGCTTCGGTGTGAGCCAACACATACTTGAAATACTATACAGGTTGGAAGCTTTTCATCTTTGTTTATCATCATATCAACACAACAATTGTGATGCAGCTACTTGAGTGTAAAGACCAAAAACAAGCTGTCCAAACTGGTTAACGTTAAAAGAAGTTGACTGGCAATTCACAGAAAACTGTGCAATTTAGGGCTAGACACTTAAAAGCTAAACACCTCACGCACACACCACACTTAAAGTTTGAACTGCTCCCATCTGCCCATCAATGAAGGGTCACAATGACCAACTTATATGAGTATTTAATTTCCCTGCCTTACAGCCATTGCACCAGGAAACATGCTACCTGCACATTTGAACTACTGTATATCATATTCTGTATTTTCTGTATGTTTGAATGGTGTGCTGTGGCATGTGCATATTCTGTATTGTGGGAAAAGCCCTGCACTGAAGTGGACAGTAAAGCCAATCTCATCTAATCTATCACGGATGCACGCAGTTCATGCTGCGAATGTCCTGTCATGTCTGAATGAAGATGTTTAGATGACGCCAGCAGTGTTACACATTTCCTCGTCTAAAAAGGGCCTTGTTTGTTCAACCACTATATGTTGAAATGTCTGTACTGTCTTTTGTTATCTGATATGGACATGTTTGGCTTAGGTATTCACGCAGTCAAAGTAGTTGTGGAACCTGTATCAGGAACTGACTTCAGTTTTGGTCGGGTTAATGGTTTCTGTTTTGTTTTCTCCACATCAGGGGTTTCATTGTTTCCACAATGTGTGCATTAGCATAACCAAGACAGCTGTTTGATAAATCAACAAGCTTGTTTTAAAGCATATTGAGGCCTGAAGACTTTGTAGATGTTTTTACTTTCAGCCCACTTTGTGTTTGGGTAAGTTTTCCAGGTGTGCCTATATGTATGTGTTTCCCCTTGTAACAATTCCATCTCAAAATAATTTACAACCTGAATTTTGGCAGATTAACGACAATTCTACTTAATTTGCTAATGAACCTGTTATTGAGGGTCTCAGTACTGAAAAACTGCTTTGATTTTGATACTCTAATCAATTTGCAAAAAAAAGGCAAGAAGTGATGCATTCAGTCTCATTAATTTGGTTAGAGCTGGCATTTATAAAGAAAGACCCGGGAAGGTTGTGGTGGAAAAAAAAACATCAATCGACCTTTAATCTACAAAAACGTCATGACATCAGACATAGAGCGATCACAATACAAATTTTTAGAGAGCAACATGGTTAACTACTAATGGTTATGATGACCTCAATCTGATTGTAAAAGCAAATAATCAGAAGGCAAAGAGTTTTTCATGTTGTGTATATTTAAACTTGACATTCAAATCATTGTTAAGCAGCCCCAAATATAGATGATTGTAATTTATCTTACCCCTCTACCCTCACTCTGAGTGCAATACACGTTATTGATGCCCTAACAAAAAAAATGTTAAAATTGTTATTAATATGATCATACCATTTTAAAAAAACAAATAAAGACCAAACACTACTCATCATGGCACTTAAGGAAGGGAGTTACATTTACATTCAGCCATCTTAGCAAAACCACAAATAAAATACACTATTAAACAATGTTTGTTACATGGACAGTTTGGCTTGTGTGTGCATGTGTGTGTTGGTGGTGTGTTGTCATTGACCAATTGTTCTTGTTTATATGTTGGTTTAGTACTTTTTATATACATTTATGGTAATAATTCTTGTATTAACCTGTATGTGTTATTTTAATCCTTTTATTTTGTTTAGGTGTGACATATCAAGATCTGTCCAGGGACGGCAGATGTAAAATAGCCTTTTGGCTATTTCTGGCATATTATACATTTATTCATGTATTATTAATGTGCATTGTCCCTGATAAATAAACCTGAAATAATAATAAATAATAAATGAACTGTGATGTGCATGGTCGGACCAAGAGAACCCACTGAGTCTACATATCAACTTCAAAGTGAAAATGGAAATTCTGTTAAATTTTTGTGTTTTACTATTGATGTATTGTCAGACTGTACGCGTCCCTGCAGACAGGAACAGCGAGGTGGACAGCAAAGTGAATCCAATCTAATCAAATTTATCACATTTACATGCAGCTCACTGTTTATATTCCCTGTTATGTCTACTTGATAAAAGATGGTAGAGGAAGCGAGCAATGTTAGTTGGTATCTGATAAGGACGTGCCTGGCTGTGTGGGTGGTTGTGTTTTTGCAGTCAGAGCCAGACCTTTTCAAAATGTGCGGCAACTTTGTGTCTTTCTATTTAAAACATAAAGTCAACAAGAATTAAAGTATTTTGCCAAAGCTAATTGGGCTTAGCAGATTCCTATGATTAGCAGTCGTTTCACTGTGAAATTAAATTTTGTAGCTCATCACATTTCTGCAAGTTTACGTTCCCCAGGTGTTTGATCAATTGACTTTCAAACCTTACTGGTGGATTTTGTAGCACTTCCACATAAGGAGTTTTTGTCTAGTAAAATATAACCTAAAGATATTTTCATGTTCCCTTGTGTCTTTTTTGCTGTCAGCTGTTCGTGTGTGTGTGTGTGTGTGTGTGTGTGTGGAGCTCAACCCTGCCCTCATGCAAACTAACAGTCAGTGAAACAGAAAGCTGAATTTCCATATTATACTAGTAAAGACATTTTCTTACTTTTCGGCCAATAGCCTAATATTTTGGCCATCAATATCATTTATGATCTTAATGGAAACGGATGAAGTGTTGATTAAATATTGATTTGTTTGGGAATATTTTGTCACGGTTAATGTAATGAATGTATATACAATGAAACGCCAAGAACCACACCCACCTTAGAGCCTTCGTCTACATATATAAAAACAGACTACAGATTGCATCTCACAGAGCTGGTTGATTGAAGTCAAGGTGAGACACCAGGTTTCTCTCTGTACATAACAGTAGGGTCTTACTTAACATCAACATAGACATTAATGGATTAAAACACATAATCTAAGCCACAGACAGAAACCTGAGACCTTCACTTTCCTCATCTATCAGGTAAATTCAACCTTTAAATCTTTATAAAATTAAATGGCAGAATCTAACAGATTTGAAATTAGAAAATAAATGATTACGTTCTCTTTCAGCTGCTCAAGTTTTCAAAACATTCTGTAGTATCACGTCTGTCGATAGTTTTAACACATAACAGATATTTTTTGTATTTAGAGATTTAATGTAGTGACAGAAGGTTTGTCATTTGCTTTTTTATCTGACAGATCTAAAATCTTCCTGTCACAGTTGTCGCAGGGCAGAGCCGGTGCAGCTCAGTGTTGTTTAATGATAAAATCATTAGGGAAACAGGCTTACGGGAAGGTGAGGTAGGCGAGGGTCAAAACCCGTAAAGAGGTCCAATCTGGCAACAAATCCAAAGTGTATTAAACTAGCAAACTCCAAGAAACACAGTTAAAGTTATTAACACTTGGGAACTGGCTTGACACTGGGGAACAGAGACAAAGACGATGTGGCACTGAGACACAGGAATGCACGGAAAACTCTTGTAACTAGACACAGGTGAAACTAATCAGGGCAGGGCACACACAAAAGAAAACAAAAGCACTACTAAAACAATCCTCTGTCTTCACAGGTCTCTCTAAAATGTTGATCAGACTGATTCAGAACGCTGCATCTGGGGTCCTGACTAAGACCAGGAGAGTGGATCAAATCACCCCGGTCCTCAGATGTTTACACTGGCTACCTGTCTGTCGAAGAATTGATTGTAAAATACTACGGTTGGTTTATAGAGCACTGAAACGTTTATTTCTGATCTACTGATCCGTTATGAACCATCCAGGATGGTCTGGGATCAAACTGCTGCAACACTTAACACTTTAGTTTTGACGCTGCCTTTTGTTAAATGTATGAGGTCTGTGAGACTATTTGTTCGTACGTTGCACAGCACTGTAGCTGTGCTTAAATTTGTATAACTTTTCATATTCTATTTTAGATTATTTTAACTTTCTTTTGCTTCATTCCTTTTAAATCTTATTTATGTTTTGTAATCTGTTATTTCTTTAATACACATCTTAATGCCTTTATATCTAATGCAAAGCCCTTTGAATATCCTTGTTGAAGGAGGTATGCAAATAGATTTGCCTTGCCCAGCAGCATTCAGACAGTGCCTGAGCGTGTGTGTGGAGGACCAGAGCCGGTTTGTGTACTTTGTGCCAAGGTGAGTCAGTTTTACTATAACTATAACAGCTCATCCTTAGCCTGGGCTGCCACCCCACCCCCTCAGTCAAATACACTCTCCGCTGTCATATCCTAAATGCTAAAAAAATAAACAGGAAAATTGCATACAATTCTGTGGACATTACGACTATTAAAAGATTTCACAGATGTAAAATTCTTAATGAAATATTTATAAGCTATAAAAAGAAAATAGTTTTTTGTCCAAACAATCTCTGCAGTGCAGCAACATCCAAGTCTAAGCTGTAAAACAGGTTTTATTAAATTACATGCTGTAAAATGGAATATGTTTGTTTCACAAAAATGACACATGTAAACAAACCTTACAGACAAAATACAGTAAATTCCTTATAAAACCAACAAATCTGCCAACACTGCAGTAACATTGGAATACCTATTAAAAAAATCAAACTAAAGCAACAATTCAGGGCCAACCTTCACAGAAGCTCTACAGAGATAATTCAGGAACAATGCTCCCTGTCAGTCTCTGCATCTTTTCACTTCCAAAGAGAAACTTTATGGCATAAACAATGGAGACACTAGTGTTGGCAGTCAGTACTTCAGTCAATTACCCGTGCTTTCTTTCTGTGTCACAACTCTACCCTAAGAAAATATCTGTCAACCTAATAAGAGAATGTTTTTAAGAAAAGTTAAAGGCACCTTTCTTTCGGGAGTACCCACCTGTGAAAACATATTCTATTTATTTTCAAAAACCTGCATCTAAGGCTGCAGTTGTACCGGGCAGCTTCCAGGTGTGATTGTGATCATGGTCTTCCTGCAAATGAGAGGTTGCTCTCAGTGAAGCTCCCAGGAAAAATAAAGCTTAAAAAATGTCACAATGCGTCTGGTCCTTCCTTTAGTCTTCCCTGATGCAGTGGGAGGCCTGTCCTGGTTTTGTGTTCTTGCCTTAAGACTCCGCTGCCTAGTGATCTTTTAGTGAATGACGGGAGCCGGCGACCATCTGAAAGTTGAAAATTACACACATTGGGAAGTTTTAGAGATGATTTAAAGGGAAGACAATGTGTGAGCGTAGCTAAGTCTCAGTCACGAAGACACACTTTTATGGTATTTTATATGTTAGATATTTTAGCAGCTTATCAGTTTCTTACACTGGATAATTACCATCCTTCACTTATTATAGTCCTCTTTCTCAGCACCTGATTAATGTGACTCTCATCATCACTCTCCTTTTAGCTCTAGTTCGGTGCAACAACTCTGGACAAACTGTAACTGATAGAGACACCTCTAAGAGCATTAAGACAATATAAAGACTTAATGATACTGTTCTTACTGATTTAGCTTCTCCTATGTGTTATAGGTAAAATAGAAGGAGGAGCCTGATATGTTCCTATACACACAGTTCTTATTTGGGGAATCCCCATTCTTTTTACAACAGTAAATCTGAATCCTTTTACATCTTAAGCACAACCAAGTGAAGAAGGATGATTATGGTGATTGTCTTGTCAGTTTGCTAATACATGCACAAGAAGTATTCATTTTTGTGACACCAACACGGACATATAACTTTTATTTTCTGACTCTGGTTTCCTGCAGGACGGACATTTACGTCATTTCACTGTGAAATTCAGTCGTACCGACCATAAGGAATATACTATTGACTGTGACCAACATCGCACAGTGCTGGAGGCAATAAAATCTTCTGAATACTATCAGAAGAAGATGAAGAAGAGTTTAGATGAAAACATTGTGATCCAGCTGGGTAAAGAGGATCGGGAATCTATTGTTGCCACACATTTCCCTTGTTCTTGTATCCAGGGTGGTGAGACTCTGATCATAACATGTACATCAGAAAAGGTTGAAGAGGCTCAAGACCAACATGACAAAACAATACATTCAAGGGACAAATATTCTGTCTTCTACATTGACACAGTAGGAGGGCAAAATGCCAAAACAAAGAAGCTTTTCAGAAATAATGCTGTCAAACAGTTCAAGTATCTGTGTGTTTATGGGGAGAAGGGGATGACTGTGGAAGAGGCTCTGAGAAGAGACGGTCGCTTCATTGAT
>JAPMOB010249807.1:0-25819 GCA_029875015.1 Lepomis gibbosus
GTATGTATGTGTGTGTGTGTGGAGCTGTCACACAATACAGACACAGTCCTCCTATAAACCAGACTTTCTTTCTTTAAATTCTGTTCCAGTCATGGGTTTTATTGGCTTGAAGAGACAGAAGACGTAGAGATGTCTAAACACCAAACAAAAAGTTACAGGTCATTCCAGGGTATACACCGGAATCTTGAAATTCAATACCTTTTTAAGACTTTGTCAAGACTTTTTCAACATATCTTAAGTCTGCTGCGCCAGTCAGCTAACCGATTAAATCAGCCACACACCTTTAAATGGGACATTTTATGTTTTAAAAAGGAATAACATATTATGCTTATATGTCATCAGGTTGTAACGCTAGCTAAAAATTGAGGCATTCACCAACTTTCTCAGTTGCCTATAACAGCCTGTATGAGCCAACTGTTTTCTATGTGAAGGACTGGTCGGATTTCCTGCGAAAAGCTGCTGTCTTACAAAAGCTATGACGTTTATGTACGCAACATTGAAGAAAATCATGTGAAACACTCTAATTTTGTGTTTTAGTTTGTTTAAACTAGATAATGTGAGCTTGACTGCAGTGATATGTGTGATAACTTTAATCGACCACTTGATCAATACAACAAAATTCATACAGGCCAGGAGGAAACAAAGATGAAGAGAATAAACTGAGTGATGACTAAGTATGTAGGCGGTGTAGCACAGACACAACCTGGACGGAGAGACTAGTCTAAATGTCTGGATTAGTATAATATTATAACATTAAATAAAAAGTATGTTGTTAATGTAATACTAAACTTTAAGTTTGATATTAGTATATTCAATATAATTTCATATTATAGTATATAACTTACCACTAGTATAATATTAATTCAAATTACAGCTGTTTCAGTTTGGGGTTGTTTTTTATTCATTAACTTTGTGCAAGAAAAATGCTGGAGGCTACATGAGAGTCTCCAACCTTGATTTTAGTCAGGCTACTAACTCGTCAATAATCATAACCGTTTATGCAGAACATTGACCTCAACATTTATAGTTTGTTGCAGCACGTCAAACTTTTTTAAAATCCCGCTCTATCCAGGCTGTGATTGATCTGTTCCCAAAAAGTGACATTAACCAGAGCATCGGCTTTATGAAAAGTTTAATGTATTTTAATAAAAGGCACTGATTTAGCTAAATAGCCTGCTAACGTTCGCACAGATCTATTTTTTGGAAGATCCCTGCGCCTAACGTTACAGAGGCGAATCACACAGTCACTACTCTCTGCCTGTCTACTATTTTTGGCTATACATTATAAATAAATACTTTTACATACACTTTTAGCAAACAAAACTTTTGGACAAACATTTTTCACATTAAAAAAAACATCTTCAAACTGTAACACCTTGTTAAGTGGTGATTAAGACTTTTTAATACTTTTAAATGGCCTTAATTTTCGCAAAATTGATTTATCACCTTTTAAGACTTTTTAAGACCCTGCGGACACGCTGCATTCATTTAATCCATGTTCAGTTTTTTAATGATTTATAATAATGATCTACTAATATTGTTTTATGTTTACTAGTTCAAAACTATTTTAATTTCTTACATCTATCTATATTCTTCACTGCATGTTTATACTGAACTCCAAGTGGGTGCACACACACACACTACCACTCCTCCCTTGCTACTTATTTAAGGGCCGTCCCTCAACTGCATTCACTCCCCCAGAGTAATACTGTGTTCACACTGAGGCAGTAGAGAGCAAATTAGACAGTCCTTGCTGTTAATGGGTGATTGATTGTAAATTCCATCACCGCTGATTTAAAATGAGCAAACAGATATTAAACTTTTAAAGCTTTTAGCTTCGCCTGCACTAGGGAATGAACGCCACGTGTTAAGATAATAAGCCACATAAATGTAGTCACGTGAGTGTGTGAATCAACTTGCATTGTGCACTTGTCTCAGAGCCAAGATGAAGTAGTGAAGTGGTTATTGATCCAGGTCATCAGGACCCAGAGTTCTGCTGGTGTTCATGTAAGCGATCTAATTAGACATTCTTTACACCTGGGCTGGAAGAACGTGGGAAGAAAGAAACCCAGCAGTCTTTTGTCCACACTACCAGGGCAGGGAAATGCTTAAAAAGAAAATATTTCAAATGTTTCTCTTGTGAGTGGCATTTTTTTTTTGTCCAGACTGCTTTGTGCTAACCCACAAGGCAATGTGTTGGCACTACAGCCGTTCGACACCACACCTCATGAACTTGATAATTCATAAGTGTCTCAGTTTACGGCTCAATAGTGAGTAAACTGAGTGTCTATCTAGTACTGTAAATAGGATGTACAGTAGTGAGTGAGTGAATGAGGGATTACGGACATACGATAAGACAATGGTTTGGTGTCTAGTTTTGTTCTGGAATATTAATGCTTTAACCTGCTTTTACTGCAGGAAGCATTTAGGATTATTTCTGTGAACAGAAATTAATAATGAGACTACAGCTAGATTCAAACTTCATGGATCTGATTTTTTTTTCTTTTTTGATTGACTGTTGAAATTATTTTCTAAACGGATTTTCCTGCCAGAGTTTCAAAAACTCCACCTTTTATTGGTTAGTACTCGTTGCCTCTGTTGGTAAGGGTTGGTTTAGAGTCGGGGTCAGGACTCAACGCAATGCTGGTGTCCATCAAATGAGAGTTGTCGAAACTCTGGCAGAGTTCTGCGTCTCGTGCATGCAAGATGTTTCCGGGTGGAAACAGCAGAGACAGAGAAAGAGGGAGAGAGTTGTAGCACTTACAGAGTGACAGAAACTGTAATAAAGGCAATGAAAAGGAGACAGTGGTGAACATTTGTCATAAATAGCGAGAAATTGAGAGAATTGCGGGAGAAAACGGGACAGGGCAATGAAAAATGGGAGTTGTCAAGTATGTGTGTTTATCACTGCTCCCGCTAGCACAGCACTGCGGCGACAGTCGCTCTAGAGCGCCGTCAGAGTCACATGAATTCTAATCTGACTGTCACATTTCAAACAGTCCGACTGGAATCTTTTGTGGACCACATGTGAAACTGCAGGACTTAATGCTCAATTCCAATTTATTAATTAGATCTGATTCTTTTGATTGACTGTTCACGTTTTTTTTTTAAATGTGACCCTTATCAGACTCCAGTGTGAACTGGCAAAGGTATGAAAGAGACCCGCTTGCGCAAAAGAATCATGTGACGTCACCTGCAGCGTGCTATGTTACTGAAGTAAGGAGGTCACACATGGAGGTCACAGAGCTCATACTTGCCATACTTGTTGTTCTCTCCCAAGGTCACAGTTCTCTTGATTTATGACAAATGTTCAGAACTTTGTATCATTTTTAGTGCTTTTATTACAGTTTCTAGCAGTGTACAGCGTGTATAAGCTGTACAACTCATGAGTCTCATGAATTCTGATCTGACAGTCCAGACTGAGGTCGCATTTTAAAAAATCCGACCTGTATCTAATTTGGAGCACATATGAACGTGGCCCAAATCCGAACTGGAAAAGATCAGATTCCATCTGACTTGGCCCATTCACGCTGTTATAAAACAAAATCAGATCTGAGTCACATATGAGCAAATTAAAAAAAAAATCTGATTTGGGACAAGTTGGCCTGCAGTCTGAACTCAGCTAATGAAAGTTCTACTGAGGTGGCCACAAGTGGCAAGAGTGGCAAGTGGCAAGAGTAATGGCTTGTTAATTTTCCTTCAATCCCCATGACTCTATTAAGTCAGTTAGGTTAGGGTTTGGAAGTCGGGGACCTTGGTTGGGAGTTGGAGGTGTGCAGCCTGTTGCTGGCAGTTCTTCATCTAACAGCTCACTATGACTGCTCCTTAATGTTTCAGTCCTCTGCAGTATTTAATTCTGATCTGCTGACAAAACGCTCAGGAAATTAATACATATTAATAGAATTGCCTCCCACATAACTGATGTTAACCATATTACAAACAGTAACTATAATGCATTTTTCACTTCTTTTGAATCTTATGTGCGTGCGTGAACATTAAAATGATCCACTGGAAAAAAGAAAAAACATTTAAAGTTTAAATAATATTACTATTTTTTATTTTGTAAAATGGCAATTTTTATTAAATGTTTTTTTTTCCTAAAATTCTTTCCTATCATTCTGTAAAACCTCTAACTCTATGTGATCTAATGTTTTCTACATCATAATAGCAGGAAATTGTTTATTCTGAAGAACCCAAAATGTTTGTACAAAACATTTCACAGTGAATTGCTTTTACACCCAGGAGCTAAGAGTCTCTGCTGCCTTTTGTTTGTCGCTAGGGAGCGTGCCCATTTTTTAACACTTCCTCTGTTTGGTGTGTCCTGACACAATATCCCGTGGAATTTCACAACCAAGACCCCATTAAAATGCTTTTTCTCATTGGATTGAATGGGTCAGTTTAATAGTGTTCATCAGAATCACTTGACTGGTGATGCAGACCATATGGCTTATTCACTCTGGCAACAATGTGAATGCTACTTTGTTTGTTTGTTTACTGTTTTCCCTAATCACTTTAACGTCATTCTAACTAAGTGAGGATTGTAAGGACAGGCACCTTCATTTCTCCCTAAAATTTGTTGTGTTTTTGTTTTTTTTTACAGTTAGATATAACCATTTTCTTCCCAATTAGACTAATAGACACACGCACTCACTCACAAACACACACAGTCTCTCTCTCTCTCTCGCGCGCGCACACACACACACACACACACACACACACACACACACAGTGCCTGCCTGCAGTAATAATGCTTGCCAGAAACGGAAGAGACTCAATCAAGTTATTTTCATCTACTATTTACTCTGAATAAATGTCAATACTCTCTGTTCCTCCTGCAGGTTCATTCTGTCTCTTCCAGAGACTTATCAAGAAAGCTTAAATGAAATTGTTTTTTTCTCTTAAACAGGGCCCTGTATTGCAGGGAACATTGATTTAATGAGTGTGTGTACGAGAGAGAGAGAGAGAGAGAGAGAGAGAGAGAGAGAAAGAGAAATTTAGAAGTTGATAAACAGCACTTTTTATTACACAAGTATTATAATCCACTGGAATTTATTCTTTAAATTAAGTCTTAGTCTTTGGTGCTAACCACTGATTACTGTGGTATTTCTGCATTTGTATACAATGAGATCATTTTTTTCTGTTTTCCATAGTTGGTGCTGTTGTTTTTGTGTTGTTTCAGTTTATTTCAAAAAAATCACTTGAAATGTAAAAGTCACAACGTAGCGCACCTGTGGCCTCTGACCATTTACAGCCAAGCCCTAAGCTACGATGAGCTGTGAGCTCATCCAAAAGTGAAATAGTCCCTTCTCGTAATATTTTTAGAATCTTGTAGAGTTGACACTATATATAGAATTATAGATGTTATTGCTCTTTTATCTGTTGGTAACAGAGGACTGTTACATACATGTATTTACACGGGAACAGAGATAAAGCACAGTGAATTATCAGCGCACGTGTTTGATCTTATTATGCATTCCTGCAGTTTGTGTTGATACTGTATACCATCATACAGATGTGTTGAGGACCAATGTTGCTGATGTTGTAGCAGCTCTTAACAGCATATTGCGCCCTGTGCCCGTCACTCATTAGCGAGTGTAGATGGCAAAGGCAAAGTATGATTAGCCAACGCTTTGCTGCACATCGGTGCTGATTTTGGCTCCCCACCACTGGCTCCCGTTAATCAGGAGCTAATGAAAGGGATCTTGTGGCATATGTTCCAATTAGCCCAGATGAGTCCTCGCACCGCTTTCTAGAGCCAGGATGACATTTTGAATGCATTGCTCTCTGACGGATCTTTCTGTTTTCAGTTTGTTGTCAGTTTGCGGGCATAAACGCGTATTATACATTGAATTTATTCAGCTTTTAAACTATAATGCATACTAAAGTAATTTGTCCTGTTTGTCCCTCTTAGTGAAGATGTGATGAAAATATTTCATCACATCGGGGAACCATAGCTATACATTTTTGCTGTAATGCTGAATCTGCTAAGTGGGTTTAAAGAGATTCAGCTCACTGCATTTGATCCAGGGTTGCCTGGTCTAGAACTCAACAATTTAAAACAACATAAATGCATTATTGATTATGTGTGATCCTGGCCTTAAAGAGGCAAACAAACAAGCAGTTAACAGCATCTCCGACTGCACTCCCCAACTTATTTTATTTATCTTCTTTGTTACTTTCAGGCCTCAGCCTTAATCCAAAAGACA
The DNA here is from genome assembly GCA_029875015.1 of Lepomis gibbosus. Lineage (NCBI taxonomy): Eukaryota > Metazoa > Chordata > Actinopteri > Centrarchiformes > Centrarchidae > Lepomis > Lepomis gibbosus. The sequence goes on from JAPMOB010249807.1 coordinate 6,207, forward strand.
CAACTCTTGGTACAAGCACTGACAGTTTTCCAATAGGTAACACTGACTTTTTCCCGTACGCCATTAAGGTGACAGGGGGGGGCCCAGAGGTTAAAGAGACTGTCCATCAGCTAGTGTTGTCTGTCTTTTCTTCTTATCTTTTATCTCTTTCAGCTTTCTTATATGGATTACAGGTCTGAAATAAAGTGAGTCGTGACACTTGAACTGTGTGAATGGTTTGACACATGATGTATAAGCATACAGAGAGTCATTTAGCAAGACACTGAGAGCACCTGACCTAAATACGTCAGTCCCAGGATTAGTTCTGCAGTATTTTGACATGCTGCTCATTATCGCTGCTAGGTTTAGGCACAAAAGCATCTTGGTTAGGGTTTGGTTATGACTTGTCACACTCTTTTGATGTTCCGTCAATGCAAGTGAGTCGCTGGTGAATAGTGGTAGACCAAGACAGAGCTAGAACGAGAGTAAATATTGGATTTTACTTCATCAGGTGGCCAGAAGCACGACTCTAAATGAAGAGTGCATGTGCTGTCTCTGTGCTGGATGTGGAGACAACCTCATTAGTTGATAATATTTCAATGCTGTTAACAGTTCTGCTTGTTTCGCTGCTATAGCATTTTCTATTTAGACATTTCCTACATAGATTTACGAAATACACCAACTGGACAGACCTGGAGACCACACCATCCCCGTCTCTGCCACCATAATTCATATGTATGTAATGATGCACAGTGTAAATGTAGCACATTCGACCAATCAGCTGCTGTAATATTATTTATTAAATTATGTTTGTGTTGCTCATAAGGTTTCGACAATGTTCCTTTTAGTATGCAAGTGCACCTGCCTCAAGGCTCCATGTGGTTTCATTCAAATAAAGTATCTGACATTTAACTGAAGATTTTTTTTGTGTGTGTGAAATTGTGCACTGTCCTTTCAAAGACCTGTACATATCTGTCTGTGTTTGTCATAAATGCCACATCCAGACGATTTAATCCCATTCTGCCTTCTTCCTGTCCCTCAGCAGAATGAATGGGCCCCATGTAGTCGCAGTCAGCTCCCCACCTGTGCTTTACGGTGTCTTTCAAGCGTTAGATACATTTGGGTTAAAATCTGTCCAGACAAACGCTATTCAACATACGCTCACACACTACTACTTTGGGGTGAATGTGGCCAACAGACTGGAGTATGATTAGGGCTTTTTGAGGTTCATTTTCTATTCTCAAGGGTAAAACAGCAAACCGTGTAAAAGAGAGCAACAGCTGCAATTCACTGGAGCTCTTTGAAGAACTACATCAAACACAGAAAATCATCTTCCAGCCATTGGCCCTCACAGTGAAGAGAGAGTGTGTGTTCGAATGTGCACTGACAGAATGTTGGAGAGGTGTGTAAGACTGTTAATCCTTTGGCCTTCCCTCAGTCCCTGCCTCCTGCTCCTCATCACTTGGTTTGGTTGTCTGGCTGCACATTCTCATTTATATTTGGTTCTTGGATGTTGGTCCGTATTGATCTTGTCTGTTAATCTTGTTTATTTTCCGACCATTCCATACTGCCTTTTTCTTGCTCCCATTTTGACCCTTTCCTCTTATCTCACTTCCACACACTTCACTTCATACCACCTGTCTACTTCTCAACTTTAAGCCTTTCCTTGCTTGCATATCCTCTTCTTTGTTTAAATGGTAAGTGGACTCCATTTATGTAGAGCTTTTCTGGTTTTTCTGCCAACTTTATATTTATTTATTTATATATCTTTTTTTTTTGGTTCTCATTATTGTGGTCATCCTGCTTTTCAGTGTCACATGTCAGTCAAGTCTTTTTTTTACTGTATGCATTGATTCTGGACACTGCAAAGTTTAAAGTTTTCATATTCTACCTAGGTTGAATTAATTCATGTTAAAGACTAGCTAGACTTTCATTTAGAGTCATGTTTCTCCATGATTATACGTCCAATATTCACTCTCGCTTTAGCTCTGTTTTGGCCGCCAACTCCTGAAAAATAATTTGTCTAACTTTGTCTGTTTGATCCTGGGCAGTGTGTTTGCCTTTTCACTGAAAATAACTGCTTGAAATTAGGTAACTTAGTCTGATGAATAAGCTGAAAGAGAACCCGAGACTAAAGTTGTGGGCCGATAAGCCAAAACACTGAGCAAGAGGTGCAAAAACACTGTGGAGCTGAGGGGAACTGCAGAGATGGGTCAACCATTTTCTAAGAGCTCATCAGTACGAGCAGCCCCTTTCACATTTCTTATAATAATTTGATCCTTTGTTCGCATAAGAATACTGATTAGTGCAAGTATGGAACTGGAGTTAGGACGTGTTAAGACTAGTTTAGCATAAAAACTGGCAGCAGGTTTCATGGCTCTGTCTAAACGCCTCACTCTTGGACAGAAAGCATAAGCATATTATTTCCCAAAAAGTTTGACAATTTCTTTACTGTAAACACGTGAATGTTTTATTGCAAATGTCTGCTCTTTGTATGCCCTGCTCTCTTGCAGTATTTCTCAAAGACATTTGAACTCAATCCCCTCGTTGCCGTTTTCCTCTCTTTGTCACATTCTCTCTTTTCTCTCTTCTTTTCTGCTGCTTATTCTCATGCTGATGATATGGGGGGTCTCTTGATTAGAACACACACTGCCAAGGATCCCCACGTCGCATCATTGCATTTGATTAGCTCCAACCCCCTGCTCCCTCCCTTATCACTACCAGCACAACAGGAAGCATCACACTCACACACACACACACACACACACACACACACACACTTAGATACACATACATATCACAAACTCACTTGCGGACTGATCTGAACTCTATGACTGCCTGTAAAACGTGCACTGGCATATATGAACACACACAATCTCCACATATGCATACACATCTGGGCATCCACTGACGCTGTGGCGACAGGGCATCAAGTCAAACCAGCATGGCACAGGCGACTCTCCGTCCCTAATGAAGCATTAATAAACCGCTGCACAAAACAGTGGATCAGAGAGCAGCAGAGCTCCCCACCTGCCTAGCTGTCTGCTGGCTGCCAGGGGGAGAGATGAGAGGGGAGAGGATCACTGTAATCCCCCATCCTCCAAAACCCCTCTGCCCCACTTTTCAGGGAGACATCACCCCCCCATGACCTGCTCTTTAGTATTGTGCTGAAGGTTCTGTACTTTTCACGAGTCTAATGTCAGCCAAATACTCTATAGGATACCTCGCAAAAGGAAACTGCTACAGAGCGCCACCAGTAACACTCCAGCAGCGCTGCACCTAACTTTACAGCTGGAAGTGCAGTTTTCAGATATATTCCAATATGTAAATAATTTGTATGCATGTATGAAAAACAGACGTGGAGAGATTCATAAATTAGTTTTCCACAACTTTGGTTCAAAATTGTCTTCAAAGGTTCGTCATATCTGCAGCTCAAAGAGATTTGAGAAAGGCACTTAATGTGGAATCTAATAGGTTATGTCCTTTGTAGGTTATGTGTTTGTGGATGTGTTTACAGTTTAAACCAAAGTGAAATTTGTGAATTTGACTATTTAAGTGTTTTTTTCATGTTTATGTGTATCAAAAAATCTAGTTCTTAACTGTAAAGGAATTAGGCATCACAGACTCATTTTCTGTCCCACTTTGCAAAGATGGGGAGTCAAGTTTGAGACTCGGACTCGAGTCGCACTTAAGTCACTCCCACAGTGACTTCAGCCTTAACTTGAGACTTGTCCTCAAAATACTTCACACTTGACTCGGACTTGAGGTGCGGGACTCATCGTTAGGAAACGTCTGATGAGCTTGCTGTTATTCCCCTCCCTGCAGCCTATGTGTTTGGTAGCATGTCTAATATCCTTGTTTATATTTGGAAAACAGACTGTAGCATATAATTAACATGACTTACAGCGGAGTTATATATAAAATAAATACATGATCTCTTTTACAATCATCCTTATGACTCTACATTATTTTACATGCTGTGTACCAAACAATCCACTCCTTTTTACCTGTTAAAATACCTTTAAATGGCCAATACAGCCCATAAAATGCATTATTATATAATTGCAGCCTCTACTTATTGACTAAAAGGTACTTTCCACCCTGAAAAGTGCTGTTTTCATTAATGATTCACTAGTTTGAGAGTCTGGGGATATGTTGACTTACAGTAGTTAATAAGCTGTCATTTATTGCTTTGCGCATTACACAGTTGTGCTCTGTCAATGAAAAACAGGTTACAGTTACAGAATCCCTTATAGCTATGCAGTTTAATCAGCAGCCTGGATTGAAAGCAGCAGGTGATACAACATTCATTGTAACCATGAGAGACTTGACACGTGACTTGGACTCTAGCTCAGAGACTTGAGACTTGGACTCTAGCTCAAAGACCTGGGAGCATCTCTGCCACTTTACTCCACATTAAAGCCCAACTTGCTGAGATATTTGTGTGTTACTCTTGATGTGTGATGGTGTGTATCCAGGAATCGTCACGTCACATAAATTCCCACTAAGACACACGGGTAGACCAGTCACAATACGTCCTGAATGGCAGACAGTGCCAGCCCATTGATTCAAATGAGCGTAAATATTCCAGGAGGCATGTAAACTCAAATTCTCCATGCCTCTGATTAGAAGAGCTGGGGCCTTGTTCAGTAAAAAGAGCCAATCAAATCCAGCTCCAGCTGTGATGGACTGACCCTAAAGTGCTTTTAAAATAGATATATTGTGAATATTCTGTATCTTAAATGTAAATAAACCAACATTTAGTCTCCTTACATGTAAATACATATATGAAGGACTTTCTGTTAATTGGGTCCCATTATGCCGACTGTGGGTTGTCTTCTCTTTCCTTCAGCATAAGCTAGAGATGTCCTCTCTCTCTGTTTGTGCTGGAATGCAGTTGCTTCAGTGTCTTTATCTCAATGTCTGTCTGTATCCTTATCTGCCTTTTTTTCTCATTATCCTTGCAGTCTAAACCTTGCTGAGCGTTACTCCAGCGAGGGAGACTGATCTAATTGGCAGTGAGGATCATTCTAATTTAGCAAAGCCAGCTCTGCTGACTTTTTCAGTTCCCCGCTTTCTCTTCTTTTTTTTGCCACCTTTCACATGATAATTATGAGAAAATATAAGCGAGAACTCCCTGAAGTTTGCTGTGGTGCGTGTGGTTTTTTTCTTTCTTTTTTTTTACTTCTTCTTATGTGCGCTTGTTACACCGATCACATTCACCCAGGCAATTTGCCTGCTTGTCTGAGTCTGAGAAGAGAGGCTTATCTGCACTAACGCCCCATCGAGGAAGTGCTTCATATCCAAATCGGCCCCCGTTAGCATTCAAATCAAGAGCCCCCACCTCCCCCTTCTTTTCTACCTGGCTCTCGTGCCCCTCACTATCGCAACCGCCCCTCTTTGCCTGTCAACACGCCAGCTTCGCTTGGAGGAAAAAAGAGGGAGAAAGCCCGGGCTACTATTTAATGAGATCAAGAAGCGCACGGGTGCTGTTTACTGTCACGAAGCAAACAGGGGACCTCTCTGCAGGAGAGGAGGATCTTCTCCCTCATCTTCCTCAGTCGCTGTCACTGCCACCTCCGCCTTAACAACCACCATTTTACGAAAACTGTAAGCGCTATGACAAGGTGCTTCCTCTTGTCAGAACAACATATCTCCTCCTCCCATTTCCAACAGAAGGTGCATCAAAACAGAATTTCTTTGAGGATTATTTCTACTAGTATTGAATGCCGCTTTACAAGAACCCAAACTATGTTATAAGGTCAAATTGTATAGCGGGTTTAGCTTGTTTGTAAGTGATGCTGCTGTGATTGAACATGGCCTTTTACCTGCTCTGGGAGAAACAACAAGGTCATTACTACAGCGTTGTTTCCCACAGGTCATCAGTGTCTCATTGTTCATGTGATGACAGAAATTAGAGGCCAAGTGTCACAATCGCTGTCTAGTCCACATCGGCTACCATTAAGCCTCCATCGAGTGCTCACAATGACTTATGATTTCATTTAAGTCATATTCATCAGTCACCCTTAGTTAGAGCTGTAATTTAGTACTGTATTTTGAAGTTACCTTTGAGGTGTCTTTGTCATAAATCTGGTCTAGAGTTGGTTTCAAAATTCCTGCTGCACAAATATAAAATGGGGGGGAAAGTGTTCGTTAACGAGTCTAACGCACCAAACCTCAAAAGGACTTGACAGGAGAGAGGAGAAAGAGAAAGGGGGGAAAATGTGTCATGAAGATGAGGAAAGTGAGGTGGGAGGATATCCTTTGATCAAGAGCACTCCTCGTAGCACTCTTGTCTCCTTACACATCCATAATATATCTCTGCACACATTTCAGTCTCTTATTAACAAGGCAGTGCCATTCTATCTTTTAAAAAAAGACAAACCTGAAGCACACTCCTTTATTGTCTTTTCTTCAAGACGAGCGGTGAAAGAATCTGAGATTCAATATATGCACTCCATCTTTAAATTAAATGAATTCGTGTTGGTTGCAACAAAAGAGGGGATAATATCAGACATGGGTAAATATTTATTGTAAAGTGGCAGGCTTAGGAAATGAGAGGGTTGCCTATGCTCGGTTCTCTCAGGGGAGAGCATGTTTGTCCATGACAGTCATAAATATGTATCATACAGCAAGATGAAAGCGATTGTAATCTGATGGCTGCCTTTTGTCGAGCATATGAAACCCAAGAAAAGCCCCCATCAGTTGCAAACACAGCTGAAATTAAAAGTTGCATCGTCTCCTATCATCGGAATGAGTCACTCAGCGACAAGTGGCATGCTGTTTAATTAGGATGGAAACAAAGTCCTCAGGGGGGGGAATACCTCTCTCCCTTTTTCCCTCCTCCATTCTGGTCTCAGTTATGGAAAAGTAAATATTCAGAGGGTCGCTTTTCAGCTGTGGCGATTAAAGCATGCTCAAGCATAGCAATAGAGATTGTGTTATGAATTCAGAGTTCCTAAATCAATTTGTGCTGTGCTGTGAAATGAAACGCAACTTGTTTGCATGAGTTGACCGCTGTGGCTGTGAGTTCATACCCAGGGGTGTCAAGTAGTTCTTCAAACCCAGACTAACTGCGCTGCGCTTCCAAAAGTGCACCAGCAGCTACCTAAATAAGGTGGCCTGTCATCAATGATCCACTAAAGTAGCAGTGAGTGTCCTGGAGTACAGCTGGTTGACAGGTGTATTCTTCAATGGAAGAACCCCTCTGCTTTTGATTAAACCTTGTTTTCATGTCTGTCCCTGCATGCAGCTCTGAAGGACCCCTGCAATGAGATGGCCTGCAGTTACGGAAGCACCTGTGTCCAGTCTTCAGATGGCTTGTCGGCTAAATGCATGTGCCCCCTCAGCTGCGAGGGCAAACCAGAGCAGACAGTGTGTGGCAGTGATGGAAAGGACTACCGCAACGAGTGTGAGCTCCATCAGCACGCCTGCAAGAATAAGAAGAACATACGAGTGCAATATCAAGGACGATGTGGTGAGCTCTCTCCTCATGTTTTCATTAGGATTATTTTCTATCACTGATCAATTTATTTAGTCTGTTTAATGTCCACAGTAGCAAAAAGCAGCCTTCACAATTTCTCCCCGCCAAAGATACCATCATCAAATTACTTTGACATTTTAAATTTTTAAGCTAGGGAAATCCATTTTGGCATTTTTGCTTGATAAATGACTCAAAATTGTCAAAAAGCTCTACCTTTGGGGCACCAGTTAGTGCTAGAGCAGTAGGCTTCGGTTTTCATATCGTCTCATCATGGCTACTTGAGATAACAAATTGGCAATCTGATCGCCAGGGGGCGGTGTTTACATTGCAGCATGCCAGCGAAATGCAAGCATGGAAGTAGCAGGCTTATTAGCTTTAAGAGAACCACCAGAATCATCTGTAAAAAGGTTTCCCACAGAAGTACAGCGTGGCACCGGGCGTGACGGTGGTGGGGGGTGCGATCGAAATTGACAGCCCAGCTGTATAGTAACGTTAACATAGTTAACCTTATTAGCTAGGCTCCACACATGCTTGCTTATAACTTACTTGAAGGTGGGTTTCCGACATTGACGGAAATGTTTTAAGAAAATGAAAAAAATGGATAGACTGACTTCTTAAGCAGAGGTGCTGAGTGCGGCACTCAACTCTGCAATGAATTATGATTTTACTCAAATGAAATAGTAGCCTATGTAGTATGCAGTGAATGGGAAACACTGCAGTGTGGTGCAGGTTCTACTGTTATTGTTACTAGTCACTGATCATCCCTTCAATGGTCTATAGCCAATCCAATTGCCAATCTGATCAAGCATAGCACACACACTATGGACAAAAAGCTCTGAAGTACATCTTCAAAGCTGTCGTTTCGTCAGGGCCAGCTTTTTTGCTCATTGTTGTTAGCATCAGGCGATGGTTGTTTACTCTCAAGGCACTCAACTTTTTGTGGCGAGCCAGATGGAGAGAAAGAACAGCAAACACAAACTCTTAGCAGCGTTAGCCTCTGAGAGACAGAGCAGGGTGGTGGGCAACAAGAGATGGATGTGCAGGTCCACCAGTGAAAGGTTGGTCGTATAAATCCTGCCTGAGTTGGCCAGAGTGACCTGAGTTGCCCTGGGGGAGGGCTCATGCTCTCATACCAGTCGGCTCTGATGGTCCTCTAAATCTTCCTACAGCCATTTATTCTAAAGCCTTGGCTATTTGAAGTTGCTAGCCCAAGCCAGACAAATGCAGTTGATTTATCTGCACTGCTAGTTTTTGCAGCAAACAGACCATTTTTTTTGTAATTACCATACTTGCTCAGCTAGAGGGAAGCATGGATCCTGGAAGCAGTTCTTCTCACTTAATGGGAGGTAATGGTCTTTCTCTCAGATAATGGTCTGGCTGGCGGGAGAGGCACTGCGTTTTGCAGAGACACTGCATGCATTACAATAAAACCCCTGTTTCCTTGGTTGTTAGTCTCTGAAAGCCTTTGCATTTTGCTGATAGAATACAATCTGAGGCCTGGCCAGAGCTGGCCATGGTCACTCCGCCTCCCAGCCCTCAGTAGCCAAAGCGCTCTATCCCTTTTTATGTCCCTGCATTGTCACTCTTTGTATCTCTGCCAGAGGTGTTTGGAAACCATTTTCCCTTATTTTCTCTTTCTCATTCTCTTTCTCTTGCTTTCCACTCCTTTCCTTATGATTGAGTGTTTCATCCTTGGTGTGTTTTGAATGACTCGCCGGCAGCTTGGCAGTGATTTGATATGTCATGGTGCTACATAAATCCTTTGTCTTCCCACATGCTGAAAGCATAGCGAATAGGATAAAGCCCGGGCTCCTGTTTCAAGGAGTAACACCCACGCCCCACACAAACCAATTCCATTATGATCACGGACTGATATGGCCGAGTGTGCCAGACCGATGCTCCCCTGGAAGGAGGGAGGTGCCAGGGAGCAATTCAAACCGACCGACTCCTCATCCATTTCCTTGTCTTGCCTCCACATCCAAGGTCCCACTATGAACTGCTCTCAACTGCTGGGCCACTGATAAAATCTGTGGAGCAACAGTGATGGATAGGGATTCTGTATGTACCAGTTAACATAGCGTACATTCAGTGGCTCAATGAGTATAATAATTATACACAGTATAATTCTAACTGTAAGAGTCAAGGCATGCAAATGTTGGCATATTGTCAATCAGAAAAAAAACTAAAAAACACAAATGTCAGTAATGCATGGAGCATTACTAATAACACTTTGTGTTACTTAGGGTATTTTCTGATTGAGACAATATAAGACTCTGACCTGCTGATAAAAAACAACTGCAGCTTGTACTTGTTAGGGCAACAGAATGACTAAAATGGACCCGCAGAGGCACATTGTAGCAGGGCTCAAGCACTTTGACCATATGTTTAATCCTCTATTCTCTATGACCAAGTGTGGTCGCAGCATATTGGCAGCAGTAGGCATTCTATAGCATATGTTGTTTTGTTAAGGTCCGTATCTGCAGTGTGAGAATAAAAAAAAATACTGCTGCAAACTACTAACAAGTTCTCCACTAAATAAAATATTCTCAAAACAATACACCATATAGGTAATAAAATATAATGAAAAATCTGTAATAATAGTGCAGCATACTTCTTGTTCTTTTTTCCATTTAAGTATTATCAATCCCAGTTTGAAGGCCTGCTCAGATAAAAACAAAAAACCTTTCCCGAAGTCAAAAGTCTGTTTCCCAAATTCCCAAAAGGCTTTTTGTTTTTTTCCCCTTGTTGCAGGTGACCTTCTCCTTCGTGTGATACGATTGATGAGTTAGCAAGTTTGACGTGTTGCCAGAAACAAAACTCACTACTGATAAATGTTGGCCCACTGCTTTTGTCTTATCGACTTGTTCGTTGTTGTATTTCACTGGAAACCAAAGTGTTCCCAAACATGAGCAAGTATATCCAGCTGCAGCCCGCAGACCGCAGACAAACGTAACGGAAGTTGACGGAAGTTGAACTTCCAAATATGGTTTGTTCCAGAAAACTCCACGCACAAAACGTGATGACGTTAATCTCGGCACACGTACAAGATAGATCCTAAAGCAAACCGTTTTATTCTTTAGAAGCCAACAACAGAACTCAGGCGAGAAATCAACTGTGTAGATTTTGAATATCGGCAGTTTTACGAAAATTGGTGGCAAATCGAAAATTGTGCCGACCATGGTGCCGACGGGTTATCCGCTAGCACGTTGGCCGCTGTAGGGTTAACCAGTTCACATGCATATAATCAATAACTTTATGCACATACCTTGTGATGGTTAGGGTAAGAGAAATACATACTGTACTTCGGGGGGCTGTCAGGAATAGTTAACTAGCTAGCTCTGGTTAGCTACCCCAGGCCCAGTCACACAGACCAGCGACATTAACTTTTTTGCTCACTAGCCAATGTGGCTAGTGGTTTTCCAAAGTTACTAGCCACGCAGCATTTTCACTAGCTACATTTTTGTTGTTTGAAAATTACATTCCATGAAATGAATAAAGTTGACTATGGCACGCTTAAACCGGCGTGCCGAAATGTACTAAAGTTATTATTAGCTCTGATAAGGTGTAAAGATCCTTTTTTTTTTCTTTAGACTAGAACACATAAAAGAGTAGCTTCCTATCATATATAATGAAAGTGTTGCATGGGTGTAAAAGATTAATTGAAAAGAGAAAAACTAAACTGAACAAAAATCATAAACACTTTATTTCTTTTTAACAGCAGTAAATAGTCTACTGTAAGTAGAAAATGTATCTCCATTAGAAACAAAGAGCAAATAATAAATTATTTTGTCTAAAAACATCCACAATTAAGGTGGCAGAATCAAAATTTAATGTAGGCCTATTTCAATTTTGGGCACTTTGGATTTGCATCTGCATTTTGTCAGATCTCTGACTGGATTTATATTTCTCATCATCGCTCTGAGTAACTGGAGATACGTCCACTTGCAACAAGTATACAGGTCTTTATTCACCAGATTATTCTAAATTGCAATTCATTTGTTATTTCAGATACCTTTTGGAAAGACTACAATTTTTCAACACGCCCAAGTGGCTAGTGGGAGTGACTGTGTTACCCGCCACAGCCGAAATCCACCCGCATTTGGCGGGTTGGCGGGTGTTAATGTCAAGCCCTGACACAGACTGCAGACATGTCCAGCAACAGCTAAACAATACCATTAATGTTTGTACCGCTGTTATCTGTCATTAAATTCTCAGTAATTTTGTAAAGTTTTAACCTAAATCGAGACACATCTGGCTCATTATGTAACATTACAGAATATTCTTGGTTTGTGAAACTTAAAATCCCTTTGGAAGAAATGAAATATTCAACAACAGTGGTATGAATAGAAACATTGCTTTATTATTATCATTAGGCAGGAATCATAGTATAAATATACTATATTAATAAGATATAATTATAGTATTGTAAATATGAACACATAATGTACTTTTCAATTTCAATTCAATTCAGTTTTATTTACAGCGCCAAATCACAACAAGAGTTTTTCATAAAGAGCAGGTCTAGACCATACTTATTATTCTGTTATTTACAGAAGCCCAACAATTCCCACCAAGAGCAAGCACAAGGAAAAACTTCCTTTTAAGCGGCAGAAACCTCGAACAGAACCATGGCTCGGGGTGGGCGGCCATCTGCCTCGACCGGTTGGGGCTGAGGGAGAGAGAGAGAGAGAGAAAGAGAGAGAGGGCAAGAGAAAGAGAGAGAAAGACAGAGAGAGCAGATAGAGGCAGCCTAAACAGTACACACATAGAGGTACAGACAGTAAAGGTAATGTTGCTATAGACTGAATGAAAAATGGTACAGATATTTATAATAATGTTAATGATAATAATAACAGTAATAATAGCAATAGGTAACAGTAGTAGTAATTGTAGCAGAGGGTGTCGGGTAGGAACACGGGGGCAGCAGGAGACTCTCAACCACAGATCCAGACTCCACAGCTCCAGAGCAACCAACACCTGCAGGAAGTGATAGGAGGAGAGAGGAGTGGGATTAGAAAGCACACGACTACAGGAAAGGGAAGAAGTCGAGTTAGTAACATGCATTAATGGGATGAGGTTGCATACAGAAGGAGAGAGAGAAGAGGAGAGGGGAGCTCAGTGCATCATGGGAAAACCCCCGGCAGTCTAGGCCTATAGCAGCATAACTAAATTTGATTTCTACATTGACACTTGACACCTCTTTTTTAACAGCTCTTCTTTTATTTAACAGATATACGTAGTACTTACTGACTGCATGACGAAAAGGAGGCAATTTCTGACAGAAAAGATACGAAACGAAATCTGACTCAGTGTGTCACTGACGTTTGGCTTGGAAAGGAAACGACTATGTGATAACAACAGGCTACATGAAACTATGCTCTCGTATTTGCATGACTGACGCACTGAAAACGGCATCAGTTCAAATGTAATTTATCTTCCGGATCACCTTATTTATGAGAATAAATTGCACTGCATGCAAGTAGCCTATTGATTAATATGATTCCTGATTAAACTGTACAACATATGAGGCATTCTTTTGCAGAAACAGATATTTCTGTTTGTGTTTATTATCCTAAATATGGTTCTTTGTGTGCACTGCAAATGATCTAAAATGATGTTTTTTTGCACACTTCAGGGAAAATCAATCAAACGGGTGTGTGTTTATTCAGAAAGGCTTTAAGCCTATAAAACTCGGAGGTAATATTTCAATTGATTTTACACAATAGTAGGCCTGGTCATTTCAGACCGTTTCATCCTTCTGCCATGTGAGTCGCAGTTTCTCATCTCTCCTCTTTATGTGTGTACACATGGTTCAGAGTTTGCGTGGAGGCTAGTAAATACATGTACCATTCACCTCTAGTGATGCAGGTGATCATGTGTCCTCGTCACCTCTTCCTTTTCCTAGACTTCTCCTTTTTCTTCTCTTGTCTCTGAATTCTCTCTCTGAACTCTGAACTAACAAATATTGTCAAACAAACAAAAGTTAATCCATTCAACCTTTGCTGAGATGATTATTTGGGTTGAAAAAAAGGCATATTATTTACTACAATTTATAAACATGCTTACTAAAGCACCATGACTTAACTCTGAAAGGAAATGAACAGTTTCTAGTTTTGAGGCAATTAAGCAAACACATATCCTATAATATGTTAAATGTATTATTGTATATCTTATTTCACAAATCCAATTGTACTACATACTGTTCTTTACTGCAGTAAATATTCATGAATGTCCATTTCTCCACAGACCCATGTAAAGACAGTGAGAACAGTCTGAACACAATGTGCCGGGTGGAGGCTCTCACCCGCAAGCCCCTCATCTTTGGCCTGCCGTCTTCGTGCCCCCCGGATAATGACCCTCTGTGTGCCAGCGACGGCCAAACCTACCCCAGCGAGTGTGTAATGATAGCAACGGCCATGCAGAAGAGCATCAAGCTCACGAGGATCCATGCAGGACAATGCAACAGGCTGGGTAAGAGCGAACCTTGTGGCCTTTACTGAAAACCCAGAGAGATTTTCTGAAAAAGAAAAGTCAACTGGGCTCACACTAACTACAAATTGCGCAACTTTTTAGAATCAGAATCAGAAAATTGAATGCAAAAACACACTGGATAAAATAGTATGGTAAATGTGACGATATGAGCAGCTGGAGAAAAATGCCTTCTATTCTAGTGACCACTTGCAGGTGGGTTGATATAAAAAGAAGTGGGGTAAAATTACACACTCCAATGCAGACTTTTTATTTTGGTTGTACAGTGTATGGGTGAACGTTTCGATATATCTTCCTTCTTGCATTATTGTTTCTAACTCCTTATTCTCCTGAAGGCGAGGTGTGTTGAGATAAAATACAGCAAAAGATTACATCCAAATATGCTGAATATATATACTGTATACTGTATATATAAATATGCAAAAAAAAAGTAAGATGAGTAGCAATGTACCTTTGGCTTTTTTACCTTTTGGCTTTCCTGCCAAATTAGTCAACTTATCCTGACTTTACTTTGTTCCTTACCATAACCTTAGGTAGACACCCCATAATAACCACCCACTTTTCCACCTGAAGGACTCTACCACTATAGAATGTTTGTGGACTGCTAGTACTTTGAAAAGTTACGTGAATATGAACATGTTATTATGTAACAAGACTTTTCTGTCGTTGTGTTCACTTTCAAAAATTATTCACTGGTGTAAAAATGATCCTGATCCAAAGCTCGGGAGAGTACACAACAGAAACCTTCAAAATATAATCTTTAAAGCAGTTTGGCAATCCACCCATGTACTATTTTTCCTAAAACATTGTGCCCAATTCATCACAAGGGTCTACTGAACAAAAATAGTGCATGTTTTAATTTAGGCAAACCACCTCCAAAATCGAGATGGGTTTTAAGGGTGAAAGGAAATGGGCTGGCAAAAACGCAACAGAAAGTAGGCAAAAGTAGGTTATGAAACATCTGCATCACATTATCATATATGCAGACATTTACATATTTCACATGATATCTTCCTAAGATTTGAACAGGTGTAGGTGAACTAGCATTAAAAATCTAACTCTAACTATATTCCCCTGCATGGCTCAGAGATAAATGATTCAAAGGTCCTGGGGTCCGTACTGTATCCGTGCTAGCAATAGGTTCCTCCAGCCTGATAAGAGACTCCAGGGCTGTTATCTGTGCTATTAGAACAGGGGGTTTAAGCCATAGTCAACAAAGAGCTGTCAGCTTTTACTGTACATCTGATAGCCATCGGAGGAAATCCAATTTTCCCGCTGTGTTGTCAGCGGGGCCTCGTAAAGCCACAACTGTGTTGGTGTGCGACAGTGATGTGCGTAGACCCCTACCCCATTCACTGAGACCCCAGACAATGACAAAGACAAGAATAGATCACTGCAGGACACCCTTTGGTAGAGTCAACAATAAAGACTGATACACACTTCTTTGACACACCCTGGTTCTCCCATTAGCTCTGCCTGACAGGCTGATGGAAGGTTTAAAATTGCACAAATCCCATCCAAGTAGTGTTAGGAGTTTGTGTTTGTGTGTCACTATGTGTGTGCGGACATGTGTATGTGTGTGAGCAAGTGGGTGAACCACCNNNAAACAGAGATCCATGAAATCATATCCCTAAGCAAATTGCAAATTGGTATCTAATGAAAATGGCCATTTCGACTTGCAACCATGACATTGCACATCCTTGTAGCCCTCTCACTCAGATACAGCAGTGATGTAATTAAGTGTGGCATGACAGGCTTTTAAAGAAAAGAGAAGAAGGAATTGAATTGCTGTACAAATTTGATCCACTGATCAGGAATGAAATAAATTCGAAGACTAGTGAGCGCCTCCAGAACAGAGGCCTGCTTCAGATTGGATTTTCTCACTTCAGTGACAAATTTGCCATTTCACATTACCAGTATTTCTTTTTTTCCCCTTAATTTCTGCATTAAATTTGTGCTTAGTGAGTCAAAATGTAATGAATAAAATAGTTTAGACTTCTTCTTGACCCTAATATTAAATTCTTGAGTTTGAGTTCCCCAATTCTATTAAAGTTATTGTAGAACTTTATTATTAAAGTTAGATAGGCGTATGGCAAGCCTAATATCCAGTCAGTTGTCATGGGTTACATGAGCAAAGAACACAGAAAGAGCTTTATTGCCAAGTAGTATTTTACACGTGCAAGAAATTTTCTCTGGTGATTTGGTGCTAGTAGGGCTGGGCGGAAAATGTTATCACGTCGTATCAGTTTAAAGGCTGATTTTTGCTCCTGAAGAACCCAGATGGTTAATTACGTGGTTAAACTTTTCTTTATGGTCAGAATGCGACAAACACTTGATGCCAAACAGTGGATCACTGAACATCTGAGGAAGAACATTCAAAACTATTGTGATAAAAAAACTAAACAATTAACAAATATGATTAGTAAATCTTGTTTCAGTCCCTTTTCCTTCACAAAATAAATATTTTAGATTTTATTTTACATTAATATTTCTTATTGATTCAAATGAATTTATACATTAGTATTTCTTGACAATATATTGGACATTTATTATATTGTTATTGAGGAAAATTATATCTCGATAATTATCATTATTGTTTTATTGCCCAGCCCTAGGTGCTAGACATAGACAAACATCTAGTTGACATAAATGAATATAAAAATATATACATATGGAATAAACAGATCTAATATTTTCACATTTTGATGATCCCCTATCCCTTGTATGGTAAAAACAATCATGCAATTACTACAACAAAAACATGACTGTTACTTTTCTAAAAACAAATTAACTGCTTTTTTTCACCTAATGTGCTTTGAACAAAATTAGCCTAATTAGCCTAAACAATGAATTCTCAAAAATAACAGAACCTAAAATATATAAATATGCAGTACTGTGGATTAGTACTGTGTCCACCTGCATTCTGTTGGCTGATTTGTTTGGCTTGATTCTTCTTAGAATTACTGTATTCATTCTCAATAAACTGACACATATTAATTTCGGATGTGTTATTAAAACAATTTCATGTATTTCTGTGGAAGGCTTAACCTCTGCTGCTGAAAGAAAAGCCTTTGCACGCACTACCAGTGACATCAGTCCACCCTAACAAGTAATTACTGTTTGGATGGAAACTGATTTATTTCCCAAAGGTTGGACCAGCAGTGTCACGCAGCAGGAAGAACAATCAGTTCAACACTTTGCTAGCTTCAAATGTTGTTTTTTACGCTTGCTGAGTACTGTTGTCCTTTCCTCTATGGTGATCAGTCTGCCACACTGTTACAAAATTGGCAGTTGGAAACAGCTCTAAAAAAAAAAACCTTATCAGTGTCTGTACGGATGGGTGACAAATTGAAGGAAAAAACCTGAAGAATTGAGCAGAGAAATATAATGAATGCAGATGCTTCTACACCAGGTACCAGAGGTTACTGCAAGGTTTGATGAGTCTGAAAATGGGTTAGAGTGAGGTGAACTCTGCAGGAATAGACGATCCATAGATTGTAGATAAATGTCCTTTGTTTCCTTTCTTAATCTCCTTCTTCCAGAGGACTGTAAGGAGGAGTGCCTCTTCAACTCTGTGTGTCTGGTGGAAAAGCTGAAGCCCCGCTGCTCCTGCGATCCCATCGAATGTGACGGCACCTACAAGCCTGTGTGCGGCAAGGACGGCAACACGTACACCAACGACTGTGTTCGACGCAAGGCGGAGTGTCTAAGCAAGACCCTTATCCCCATCAAGGAGCCAGGGCCCTGTGGTGAGTAGAGCTAGAGGATGGGAAAGAGGGGTAATGGCTTCTATTGGATCTTTACTATGACTAATGCTGTCCCTCTTCTTCTGTGTCTCTCTCTGCCTTTGACTAATGCATAGTCAATGTGTTTTTCCTTCTGTATCTTCTAGGCTAACTGTATGTATGGTGATACTTCATACTTTACTGAAAAGTGTCTGAAATGGTTTAAGTGATGCTCTCTAAAGGGGGATAGGGGTGACTCAAACCAACAGAACTTGTGTGCCTTCTTTCAAAAACTGTGCCTTCACTTCTCCACTCCTTCACCTCCCATCCATCTCCTCATCCCTCCATCTCAAACACACACCCCAAATGAAACACCACCTTCATGTTTAATTTATCCACTCAGTCCTCTGCTCCATAACCAGTGCCAGTCTTCCACTTTGGTGGGTTTTGTCGATTGTTTCTCCTCTGTCTTTGTCTCTTTGTCTTGTGTGTGGCTTTTTATCTTGTATAAAAAAGCTATTCTTTCTTGTTGCAGTGCGTCAGTCTGTCTGTCTGTCTTTGTCCATGTGGCCATCTTCCTGGCTGCAGGTTGAAAGTGGGGTCACCCAGTGGGCGACCTCATCAGGCGGACTCTGAGGGGTGAAGCCCTTCCTCTCGCTCCGACAGGACCTAACAGGAGGGGTCTTGTACTGCTGTCTTTTTCCTCTCACTCCTTCTGTCCCTGTGTGTCTCTTTGTGTCATTAATGTCCTTTCCTTCTGTTTACCCTACTGAAAAGATGTGATCCGTGAGGTTGGAGAAGTCGTCCTCTCCCCCTGATCTCTGTGTTTTATTTCCTGTCTAACTAAAAAAAGCTTCTCCTGTCCCTACCTGCCTAACTACTGCTCATTTCTGACTCCTTTCTGCCTGCATGCAGTAGTGCACGCCAGCTCCTAACCTCTCTGCAATCCCTCTTTCCATTATCAAAACTATTTCATAAAAGCTTGAAACTGCACAATGCTCCGTTTTTTTTAACATTTAGGAGCATAAACAGCACACTAGGGTTGGAGTTTGACTGCATTTAGTAGATTCCTTTGGAATCCCTTATATCCAGTCCTTTTATCTTTTCTTTTCAACAATTGAAAAGTAAAGAGGTTTTCTATTTTAAGCGGCAAACTGGCAGTCAGTGTTTTCTACACTCTAAGGATGAGCAAATCAGTATTGGGCAAATTTTGGCCACACTCACAAATTACATCCGTTACCAGTGTCCAATGCAGGAAATAGTTTGTCTCTTATGTAGCAAGGCTAAGTAAGCTTGGTGTTTGATGAGCATGTAGCACATTCAACCTACATGCAGGACTTTGTGTCCTTTTGCTGACCAAAAATGAATGTGTGCTCTTTTTAACTGTGACCACAATCTCCTATATATATATAATCTAATATAATTTAACATTGTCATTGAATATAATCATTGTTCTGTCTGGTGAAACTAAGAAGCCTGCTATCTGAATGTATTGTAAATTGCTCTTTGCTAATAAAATAAGAATGAAGCGAGATAGACACTTCAATAAGAGATTCTGAGCTTAGCTTATCTGGACAATTTATTAACCTGTGAATGAAATTGGAAGCTGCTGTTGGTATCCAGGAGCTGCGAGGAACAAAAGTTACTATTTTAAATGCTAGATTCACCCAAATTACAATCAATCAAATTTTCACACTTATAACTAATATTTTTATTTTTAAATACACCTCCAAATTTACACATGGATCTCTGTTTTCTTTTCTTGTCAAAAGTAACATTTTAATGGATGCCCTTTTAAATACATGCCTATTTTGAAAGAGGACACTAAACCTTGTGTCTGACTCATTGCCCATCTGCCAGTGTCATAACAACCCATTTTTGACACTGATCTGTGCTTAACACCTTTTGACTTCTTCCTTGTTGGATCCATATGTGAT
>JAPMOB010249811.1:0-40742 GCA_029875015.1 Lepomis gibbosus
TTAGTGAACACTCCACCCGGTCAGTTTTTGGTTGTCATGGTAATGTTACGTCCGACTATTAACCACACCCCCATTCTCTGGCTGTGTCCGAAATCAGCCACAAGTCCCTATATAGTGGACTATATAGTGAGCTCGCCATTTTGTAGTGGTGTCCGAATGTCTAGTGATAATTATTATGCCCTATATAGTCCACTCAATGTATCCCAGAATGCATTCTGAAAAGTAGTGTACAACCGATGGTCACTAGCCAAGCCATATATACCATCATGCAGTGCGCTGATAGAAAAAACTGATTGTCCGACGGCAATGACGTAATTAACGGCGCCGAAATAACGATCGGGGTAGTGTCCGAATGTGTTGTTTTAATAATGCGAGTGAGCTCACTATATAGTGCTCTATATACAACTCCCTACATAGGGGGTAGGGAGTAGTGAATGAGATGGGATTTCGGACACAGCCTCTGTTTGAGAAAGAACGTTCATCAAAAACGGCAGTTAAAACTGGCTGGAGGGGCTTTAATTCTAAATCAAACAACAAAAAGGCAGTGAAAACTGTCAACATATGGTCCCCTAATATCTTTAGATAATATAGCCTACCCGTGGCAAAGTTTTTATTGCTTGTGTCTTTTTATACATTTGTATACTGTTCTGAAGGGTGTGTGTGTGTGTGTGTAGGGAGGGTTACACACAGAGAAGCTGCAGAGCTGCAGTCTCTATTCATTAGTCACGGCTGTAACACTGTACATTTCCATCTAAACTGAGGTTTATTGTTGACCCTTTTCTCTCTGCTTTGCTTGCCTTCCATCCATCAGTCTTGAGCAGAGTTGTGCATGTCTGACAACTCTCCGACAATTGCATGCACATGGTGGTTCCTCACGGATCTATTCCAAGTACTGTTTAAAAACAATATAATATTGTTTGTGGTTCATCAGTTCATCTCTGTCTTCCTCTTCTGCCACACGCCACACTGCACATGACGCCCCTATCTGAAGGGTTACAATTATTGATTTATTTATACACTTTAGAAAGATTTATTAAAAGCTTCTTTCTTTTCACCTGTTTAATTAAAGCATTGTATGTTGATATTTATACCATAATAGGCTGCAGACGTTGAGCAAACCCATTTCGCCAAAATGGTATGATCCTTGTTTCATAACGCTGCTGCGCAGGAGAATCTACGACACACACTGCCAGCTATTGTGGTAAATAATACGTGTGGTCCTCAAGTTTGTCCAAATTTCACTTCTCTTCTTACTTTTAATAAACCAGACGTCTACTACTAATTGTTTGTTTCTACATATTCAGGATAGTGACAAAACGCGCTTTGTAGAGCTGTTTGTCTGTTTGGGCTACTGTAGAAACATTGTGGCACAATATGGCATGTAAGGGGCACCCGCGGTTATTTAGACCGAAATGCAGAAAAACAGTTCATTAAGTAACGTCTTCATACACCACTGAAAACATAGTTTTTCATGTTATATTGAATTGCTGTCGACAGATCCTCCTAAACATTACACACTGAAGCTTTAAGTCACACGAATCAACGGATAACACCATCAACCCAGAGCTGGTTAACTTTCTGAATGAATAAATGAATTGAATGAATAATATTAGCTATTTTTCATGCCCTCCTGCACAGATGTTACAAATACCAAAGCTATAAGTACACATGTCAAAACAAATACAGAGAATATGGATTCAGATTTTCTTCTTTTTTTGTTGTTGCAAAAATACATTTTCATTCTTTAAATCATCTCCTCTGGCTGTCCAGCCATGGAAAGCTAGAGGAGTAAAAGAACCAGGAATCGAGTAAAAGACTCAGTTCAGTCACACCTGAGCTGAGGTAGCCTCTCAACACCAGACAGCCATCTCTTTTCTATCATGGTCATTTTGAAAGTGCCACTGAAGCCTGAATTTATCTGACAGCCCGCATCAGTCTTTCTAGTTACACACAGCACTTAGCCAATCCTGGCAGAAGAAAATGACTTAGCACTCCCCCCCACACACACACTTAAGAATGCTGCTCAGTGGCAGAAGACAAGCAAAAAAACCTGTTTGAGATATTTCTGATGTTGTGCCTCATGTAGTTTTGTTAAAAGAGATTAGCCAATCGGCTAACAGCAACACTACCTAACTTAATGGCAGCTTAACTCAAGTCAACATCAGCCACCACAAGAGTTCAGTAAAGTATATGAATTGTATGAATTCCGTAACTGATTCTTAACATAAGACTTTTTTTGCAGTATTTACCAGCGTTCATTGGCTGAATAGAGCAGCCAGTTGGAGTGATTGATCCTCCACTCTATCTTGGGTAATGGTGTAGACAGGATGGAATAAACAGGGGCTGGTGCAGAGGTAGCGCTGATAGAGAATAACACCTGGGGCCAAGGTTGCATTCAATACCGTTTATTCAAGTTTATATGAAGCGGAAATGTTGTGCGAAGGTGCTTGACAGGAGTCATTTGGCTCTTGGTTTTCAATCACAGGCTAAATAGAGACAGGGAACAGTGGGAGAGGTGTAATAATTCCAGTCAACCTGCTTTAAGTGCCATGAAGAGTAATATACTATGATCCTTAAAGTTCCTTAATCAATATTTTGATATTAATTATAGATCAAATGTATTGTATGTATTGTGAAATTTGTTGCTCATGTGAATGTTCACTCTGCAGATCCTCGCAGACCCACAGTGCCTTTGTTAGGTGTGCTTGGTCTGAACTAAGCAGACACTGAATAGTAGGTTTGCATTTGCAAATGAGGTTTTTTCAAATGGTAGGTGGTCGTAGAATGGTCGGCAGAGCGGAGGTTAAACGAGGTGGGCAAGAAGTCTAGGACCGGTGGTGTGGCTTTTGTGTGGGTGACGCCATCTCCAAACAACTCTGCGCAGAAAGGAGAGAATGTTAGTAAAAGGAAATAAGAGAGTTCACTAGAAACACCTAGGAGCTTGGCCGGAAGGGCTGACTCAGGAGTATTTGAGCTGAAGCTTGATTAGGTGCCTGAGACCCAGGTGCCCTAGAGAAAGCCACCTTTGCCAACACACACACACAGAACACCAAAAGGAAAACACTAAACAAGACATGGGTCACAGATAGACTTCCCGATGGCCTCAGTCGAAAACCCTCCCAATCCACCAAGAATTGGAAACCCCAGCCCTGACGGAGAAACATCCATGACCCATGACACAGTGAATGCCGGATGACTTGTCCACGAGCCAGGTAGGTGGAGGGGGGTCGACTGGAGGGTTCAAAGGGGCTAGTTTCTGGGATTCCACCTGCAGCGAAAGATCACAGGAGGACAACCACACCTTCTGGTCCGGTGTATATGCAGGGATGTTACCGCGGTCTGCCAGGTGCTGATTGCGGGCAGCTGTCCGTACAAAGGCACAGAGGCATGTTATTTTACACTGATCCTCCCGCTCCTGTTCAGGAAAAAAGGGAGGTTGGTAACCAAACATTGCCATGTTGGGGGACACACCTGTATCTGCGCTGGATAGCGAGTTATGGGTACTCTATCCATCCATCTTGATTGGCCCACTCCTCCTGGCCATAACTCTGAGGATGATAGCCTGAAGAGAGGCTAGCAGTGGCACCATGAGCCTTGCAAAAAGACTTTCAAACCTGGGATGAATACTGTGGACCCCAATCTGACACGACGTCCTGGGGGATGCCGTGCAACCTGAATACATGCTGAATTATCAAGTCAGCAGTCTCAAGAGCAGAAGGTAACTTAGTCAGGGGAACAAAGTGTACGGCTTTTGAAAATCTGTCCACAATGGACAAAATGACATGTTACCTTCTGAGGGGGGCAGGCCACAGCGATGTGAGACCACGGTCTACTGGGACCCGGAAGCAGGCGTAACAGACCCGCAACAGGCTGGTGAAAGGCTTTGTTATGGGCGCTTACGGAGCAGGCTTTACAGAAGGTATGATGAAGGCTTTGATGTCCGCAGACAAAGTTGACCACCAGAAGCGCTGACACAGGAAGGACATGGCGCGGTGGAATCCGGGAAGACAGGGGAGATGGAAAAGTGCCCTCAATGGAAAACTTGGGACCTGACGAGATCAGGCGCAAACAACAAGTTAGGTGGAGTGGTACCTGGTGCAGAATGAGTCAGCTGGACCCCCCCTTACCACCGCTTTGATGTCCCAGGAAGCTGCAGCCACAATACAGACGGGAAGCCAGATGGTCTTTGGCTCTGTGATAGGCTTTTCTGGTTAAAACTGGCATGAGAGAGCATCAGGTTTAGTGTTGCGGGTACCAGGTACCGGCTCAACAAACAGCACCCTCTAAAATGACTACATAGTTGAATGATCACAACAAAAACATTTTAACATTTTAACCTTCATGAAGGTAGGATTTAATTGCAGAGATGTTGCGAGACCGTGTTAGTTTTAGCCAGGTGTACATAACAAACTGGCAACTGGGTGCCCCCACTCAGTACACAAGTTTTTGAAATTCTTTAACAACCTAATTTATGTTGGTGTGAGCTTAATAAATCCACTATCTATCAGCTCTGACGCTAATGCTGCTCTGTGTCTCTGGATTTGTACATTGCTAACAATTAGCAATGTACACACACAGTTATAAATCGTACAGCATGCAGAAATATGTGAGACATTGTGCTTTCAGCTTGTTGAGACATTTCTCTCCCTCCGAGTTGGCAAAGACTAAATGCAAATTTAAAGCTGAACTTCAAAGATAATCTTTTTCAGAGATGCAGTGCTTATGTGCAATAAGAACAGATTTATATTAACATATTTCTATACAGTCTATATACAACTGTATATCATGCTCTGCCACAGGGCAGTGTTCTCCTTATTCCACCATGTCTGTGCCATCCTGTGTTTGCCCCTCTGCATGTTCCCGTGCCCCCCCGTGGGTGTGTATGTACAGTATGATTTTCTTTTTTTCTTCTCCATGTTTTATCTTTCTGTTGCTCAGTTTACAGAGGCTCGCTGGGGAGGGAGGCAGACCAGCGGAAAGGAGGATGATGAATGACACAACACAATCTCTCGCTTCTTCCCCTTCCTCTCTCTCTCTCTCTCTTGCTCCCTCTGTCCACCTTTTTTTTTTTCACTGTCAGTCTCTTTATCACCCCCAGTCTCCCTGTGAGGAAGAAGAAGCACGTCTCCTTCCTGTCGTGTGTGGCGGTTGTCGCTGTGTAGCTGCATAAAGAGAGGATACCGTCCAGCAGCGGTACAGCCAGACACGACGCTGCTGGCAGCCGGATAGAAAGGCCTTACACATCACTTCAAGGGCCTGTCACTCTCTGCCATGCATCTCAAGGACTGTGGGGAGCAGGCCACTTCATGTCCAAGGAGTTGGGGTGTCTGATTTGAATAGAGCTCTCTGAATGGCACTCTGTCTGCTGAAGTATGTCAACCAGTGTAGCAGCCATAAAATGGTGGGGGGTTGCATTTTTCCGCAGCTGGCATGTGCATGTAAAATGCAGGCATGTTTGTACTTATTTCCATTTATTTGTGTGCCTGCCTGTGTGCGATTAGGAAACTGTGGTTCCTGTGTCTCTTCCTGTGAACTCAGTGGGAGTGTTTTCAACTCCTGTATAAAAGGCTATTCCCAATTTGTTTCTACGGATCAACCAACAGAGACGGCAGCTGTGTGGAATGTTAATAAAACCTAAAAAGAAAGTCCTAGGGGAGCGCCCTAGTCACTGTCATTATTTGTGTGGAGTGAATACTGAGACTGAATACTGTTGAGACTACGGACAGCAGATGAGTGGGGTTGGGTGTCCGAGTGGATTCTTCCCGTCGCCTGTTCGGGAATATGCCCAGACCCCTGAGCAACGGTCAGTTTGCCTTATTTTTTAAGAGCTAAAAAGTTCTTTGTGATTTCCAAAGCTGCATGGAATAAACAAGGAAAAGAGCTTCTAACAGCATGCTGAAACAATGAGGAGACGACCACTCTGATTTGTGGGACAGGAGATCAATGAAAATTTGATGGGTGTAGTTTGTAGCTCCCAGTCTCTGCAGGCAGGACGCTAGTTACTAACAGATCTGCTGTTCCAAGGGCAAATTTAAGAATCCCCCTCTGCTGTTAAGATTATGATTTAAGGAGTGTAAGCTGATCTTTGATAAGTGCCTAGGGGCAACTTCCACCATGTACTTCCAATAGTCCTGCTGGTAGTGTGTAAAAAGCTGCAGAAATCATTAGCACTCTGGTCATGAATCCCTTAACAACAAAGGGAAAGAAAAAATGGCAGAGAAGGGCAGTAGGGGGAATAGTGAGACACTGGAAAGACTCCTAACCCTTTTCAACTCAGACTTGACAAAACGTTGTTTCCTTCCATTTTACATTGCACAACCTTACCATTAGGGTTAGAATGCTATATCAGAGCAGCTGCCATATCCCACTGTGATGCAGATGCAATGGCGCAGCGATAGAAGTTCACCAGAATCGGAAGAGACAAATGGACTTTCTCCGTACTCCTCAGGAAGAAGAGATGCTAGTCTGCCTTCTTGACCAGGTTCAAGTTCATGGTTCAATGAAACTTTATTATCCCCGTGAGGAAATTTGGATCACAGCCAGCATTCCCATATCAAACAACAACAAATAAATACATCAACAAATACAACACAAATTCAGTTTACACGGTAGCGTTTGAAATGGTGATAACAGCCGGGATAAATGACCTTTTTAACCTATTTGTTCTGCATCGTTCGTGGCAGACTGTATCTGCGCCCTGATGGTAGCAGCAATACTTCACCCCACAAGAGATGGCTCGGATCAGCCAGGATTGTTCTCGCTATCATTAAGGACTTGACCTTTTAGATGGGGTCCTTGGAGACACCCAGAAACTTGTGACATGCTCAGCCTCAGAATTGTCGATATGGATGGGGCTGTGTCCCTTTGGTCTTTCTGTAGTCCACAATGAGCTCTTTGGTCTTGGTTTTGAGGGCCAGGTTGATGTCAACTCCCATGCAGTAGGCTGACTCGTCGTTGTTATTGATGAGGCTATCAACAACTTGATGACCAGAACATTAGAAGCATATACAGGCGCGCAATCGTCTGAGGCTAAACCAACTTTCTTGGGAAGTCCAGTTGCGGGGTAAGTGTAGAGACCAAAGTCACAGACTTTGGTGATCAGTTTGGAAAGTGTCCAAAGCTGAACTCAAGTTGATGAACAGCATTCTCAAATGCAGACAGGGCAGAGTGTAGCGCTGCAGAGATGGCACCTGCACTTATTTAACACCTTTCTAATCTGCCGACCACTCAAAGCACTTTACGCTACATGTCACGTTTACCCATTCACACACTGATGCCGATGGAGGACTAACATTCACATTCACACTCACACGCCGAGCAATTTAGGCTTCAGTGTCCTAAAAAGGACACTTCAGCATTATTGAACAACCAACCTTCTGATTGGTGAACAACTCACTCTGCCTATTGAGCCACATGATGGCCACATGATGGCCCCGTGATAGCAGGCGATGGTTCCTTTGCCAAGCAACAGGTTGAAGATATCAGTCAGGACCTGAGTCAGCTACACATGGAAGCCCAGCACGTGGCCCTGAGCACACATCCGGAGATGCTACCAGCCTTTTGTGCATTAATCCTGCTGAGTGCAGCACACACGTCAAATTGGGTTTAGGATTAAGATAAATATTAGGATGATAATATTTAGGCTCAAGCATGTAAAGGTAATGGTTAAGGTTTCGATTAAAGGGAAGAAAAACAGTTTGAAAATAGCAGGCATGGTAAACATCTGGCCACATGCCAAGCAGTGATGTCACGGTAGGTATTTACCATCAGTTGTCAATAAAAAAATACCTGCAGTGACATCATTAATGTGTGCACGACCAGGGTTAGATACATAGGTGTCATTTACACTGGGGGCAGTGGGGACATGTCCCCACCACTTTTTGAAATGGCTGATTTTGTCCCCACCACTTTTTTAAATCATAATTTAAAAAATAAAATAAAATAAACGTTCTGAAATATAGCTTACAGTTAAATAACAAATGAAATGCCTTGTGAAAGGTTTATTTGCACATTAAGAAAACATGCAATACATTTAAAATAAAGACGAAACAAATGTGCATTGTCAAAAAAAATGTAACTTAAGCTAAAAAAAAAACATCTGATTATAAAATGACCCAAAAACATACTTTTACAACTTCTTGACATAGTTTGTTTTTGGCCAGGTTTCCCATTCTCTCCCACAAGAGAGAAAGGGAAATAAGATGAGGGAAGACTAAATCCTCCCTACATGATGTGCGTCAGTGATAATAGTCCATGAGAAAAGTTGATCTACAATAGAAACAGATCTGAAAGCAACACAGAATGACTGAGAGCTGCACTGCATTATATTCTATTATATATTTTTTATATTTTTATAAATGTCACCTGCCAACTGAATTCTGTGTTTCTTTTACATAAATACACTGGTGCAAAAACGTTCACCAGAAAGCAGGAAATGTGTTTAAAGATCAAAATGTAATAATGATAATAAAAATAATGATGTCTCCTGAGCTGAGTGTCTCTTCACAGCTTTAATCTGAGCCCCTTTTGTCCCCACCACTTTTCAACACAAAGTGACGCCCTTGGTTAGGGATGTGCTGTATATGAGCATTTAAACAAAAGAATAACACTGAACAAAGATTTGTCTTTAGTGCACTTACACAGACACAAAGCAGCCATAACAACACATTGACTTCCTGTGCATGTACACACTGAGACAACCCAATCCCCTTGATAGCTTGACATTATATCACACTTCATGATCATACATCTTTAATGGGGCAGACAGCAGGGTTGAAGAACCTGTTTCACCTTAATCCACGCTGACACCTCCTCCTTATTCCACGCTGCAGCCTCTCCACAGTGAAAAACCGAGGCAAGCCGCAAGATATTAGACATCCTACGTAGAAATAAAACCCTAGCTGACACGCCCTTCACTTTGAAATCTTATCTTAGCATATAGGAAATCCTCCCAAACTTATCTGAGCCATTGATCAAAATCTTCAGCAGTTTTCTCTGTGCATATTTATCTTTCCCCGTCCTTTAGTTTACAGGAAACATTTTCTGCCTGCCTGATAATTTATCCAGCCTCCAAAATCCTGACACATGCTGATGTTTTTCTATCTCCCCCATCTGACTCTATTCTTAACCAATGGGGTTTGAATGTGGCGCAAGTCTGCCCCCTAATGACTAAATAGCATCACATCTGTGAAGCAGGCACAACCACTCGCACACCGCAATCTCCCATATGCCTAAATATGATTATGAGTAGATTAATGTGCACCTCAATCAAATTAGTGGGTATGTTTTTTAATGTTCAGCAACATTCATTCACACAGAGGGCTTTAGATTGGAAAGCTGTTAAGAGACAACCGGAAATACCATGCCGTTATCACACAATTCTTACAGTGCATCGTAACACATAATTAGGCATGTCATGTTTAACACATTATATTCTCTGCTAATTAAACATCAGCAAGGAACTGCCCCAGGGCCTCAAAACCCTCAGGGGGCCTCATGGCTCCATTCGGCCATTAGTTTATGTTAATGTGATTAACTGCAAATGTGTTTAAAACTATACACACCGCAAAAACTCAATATAAACTAAAATGATCTCAGTTCTTGGGAAATTTGGATGAATCACGTCTTTCCACTGACCTCTAAAATTTGCTTTGTGTTCTTTCTGAATACATAATAAAACGTGCGTCGTCGACTCCGCTGAGGCCCCATCTTGTGTTAAAATCTAGTTAGGGGCCTTTATTATTTCATTCAGTTTATATTGTTCCAACGTGGTACACATTTTTAAAACATCCTCCTAAAATCAGCACACACCCAGTGACTCATCTCGGTGATTTTAATAAACCCTAATTTAATCTCCCGTATGTATTTAAACGTGTGCTGCTGCAGCCTATGAGCCTGTTTTGTCAGTGGAATGAGTTTTGCTACGCCTTAAGTTAACATGGCGCCTTTTAAAAATCTCAGTGCAGTCTTATCACTAAGTTGGGTGTTGCTGTACATAAATGCCACGTTTACATGTCTTCGCACGCATCAAACAGAATGCTGAAGTGAAAATCGGCCTGTCTCAGACCAACAGACAGTGATGTGATGCTCTGAAGTATTGCTCCTCATATTTCTCCATTTCTGAGATGAAACTCTGCTTCCTTTGGAGTGGAGGTCAATATAGAAGTGGGCCGGGGGGAAATAACGTTGCTATGGATGAGACACTTCTCCTACTTTTGCCCTACTCAACCCTTTTTTCTGTTTTTCGCCCCATCTCACTGGCATGCTTCAAGTCTCCCCAACCTCAAAGCAAACCAGAAAGGATGGGAAGCACAGGCCTGTCCTGAGGTAGAGCAAAGGCGTGTATCTTTCGCCGTAATTGCCCAGTTCTGTGACCTGAACTCAGGGAATCTGAAGAAAGAGTACTGCTCACCCTGCATGACCACGTGAACTAAAAACTACCGAATCACGTAATGCAACAATGGCTTTTGGGTAACAGCGCCTGAACCAATTACAGATCACATTCAGCTGCCATACACAGCTGATATTACACTCCACTATCCTCTACAGCAGTGCCTATTAAAGTCAGGTGTGGAGAGTGTGAGGGGTCATTAAGTGGTCGGTTCAGTCAGCTGACTGAGATCTGGCAGTCATGGAGATAGTTTTCGTTTTGTTTGCCCAGATGTTGAGATGTCTGCCTTCATCCCAATAAAATGGTGGTGAAGGAATTGAGCCTATATGTAAGATCCTTGGGCAGAAGTCTCCTGTCTAGTCCAGAGTACAGGTTTTAAACAGAATTTGTAGTCAGAGACTTGAACAAAGAGACAAGGTCATGAAAATTAAGTCTAGCTGAATCATTATTTTATTGGAGAGTGGATCCTCATTATATTGAGTTATTTTACTTGATGTATTTTTATAATCGCACATATTTGACACATTGTGACCTTGTGAAGTGGATATGGCTCCATCTTAGCAATCTATCTGGCATTTAGTACTGGCCAGGAAGTATGCAGTGGGTTTAGTAGAGCTGTTTTATTTAAAAAAAAAAAAATGAGCTGCAGAAGTTGAAAACAAGGTTGATGAGAGTGGTGAGACTAAACAAAAATTAAAGCTTGGGGGCTGTAAAACCAAAACAATGAGCTGAAAGAAGCTAAAAAAAGCTCTGTAGAGCTGAGTGGAACTGCAGAGCTCGGGGTAATTCTGGGGGTTGTCTTTCACATTATATTGTCATTATTCATTTGAGCCTTTTATTTTTATTTTTTTTGTAACTTTAATAAAGATTACCATATTTAAAATGGGCTAATTGTAATTGGAGAACCCAACCCTTTCAAGAGGGTTTCAAAACGTCCCCATACAAAAGAGGTCTGCTTTCTCTTGTTTTCATTTAGAAATCACTCAATTGTTTTTTAACACTATTACCTCGCTAGGTATAAAAGAAAATCTACCTTTCAGGGATATAGGCATTCAGTTTGGTATTAAAGGTCTCTGTTAGTCTGTGAGTCAGCTTATTTCAGTGTTCTCTCTGAACCTGCTCTGTCACCATGGACTGTTGTACCTCTCAGTGTGCCTCTGTATGCAGGACCTGGGGTGAGGCATGTTGCTCATCTCTTAAGCCCATTTAACAGCTCGTTACCCATCCGTCTCTTTCCCTCTCTTTCCCTCTGTTCCAGGCTCTCATCACTTCTTGGTCAGGTTCCATTTTTGCTAATGCGGTGGAAATGAGCCGTGGGCATTGCAAAGCGAAGTGGAGCAGATTTGTGGTGGCATTTTATCACTGCACACCATGAAAACACAAACAGGGCCAGGCGAAACAAGGCTCGACACACACAGGCAATGAAGACACTGGAGAACCCCGTGGCACAGAAAGCTCAGAGGTTAGCCACATGTAATTTAATTGGACAGCAGTTTAAAGACACAGGGGGGCGAGGTGTTACACTGCATATAATGCTTAATTAAACCAGATTACAGGTGAGCCACAGGGATATTGTTCCACACAGACTTAAGCACCTTTACTAGTGTTTAAGACACTGGCTTGGTCATTCTTGCCTAGTTTGTGAAAATTAAAAATAAATTTTTCTACATGGGTCCTATTCTCATAACTCTGGCTAGGTAAACTATGCCACCTCCATTGTAGAGATTCTACATGCATAAGCCCTCTAAAACGTTCCCAATAACTGCACAGGGATCTATTTGTAGTTCAACTAGCTTCACGGCACTGTTAACAGGTGTTCGATCTGTGGGACGCCATCAACGTAATGTGTGAGCATGCCAACAAGAGAAGGTTTGTTAAGGTTGTCTTGTAAGAGAATTCAAGAATATTCTGGTTTTCACATTGTGTTTTCTACCTGCACACCATGAACACGCAAACATGAGTTTTCAGCTAGAACTCTGAAGACTGAAACTATAAAGCTACAGGCTGCAAGCTAGCTGCATGACTTTTCGCCATGGAGAAAGAGGTTACTTCGGTTACTATCAATGTGGTTTCCCTACAATGGTCAATAAAGGTAATGGAGGAATGTATTGAGGACATCGAGAATAAAATAAGTAGAGAGACAACATATGGATCGTCTGATTGGAGGATGGTGTTAATGGCTGACTACGTTCTCAGTTCTTAGAATCCTGGCTGCCTAGGGTGCTGGGTCTCCATACCAAAGACGGTAGGGTGAAGACTAACAGAGCACTCTGGGCTCATACAAGACAGGTTGTAATAAAGCTTCTCAACTCAAGCAACGAGCAGAAGATTCTTGTGGCGGTAAAAGAAAAAGGGCAGCTCCGCTACGAAGGACGTGCGTCGTCGTTTTGCCGGATTTCTCAGCCAATACTAAGTGTGTGAGCAGCTTATTCAGAAAGGCATTTGTTTTATAATGCACTACCAGACTACCCTCTGTGTCAACCATGACGGTTTGGATCACTCTTCAAAGATGCAGCATGATGTAGAATGGACTTGGATGATGATCTATATCTCTTTTCAAAACACAGACTAACCATATGCTTTGAGAGCAATGTCATGGGGCATGGTAGGTAGCCTACATTTACACTCTATGGACAAAAGTACTGGGACACCTACACATTACTTTTATGACATTCATTTGGAATCTTGCGTAGTGAACTAGGCTTTAATGTTGACCAAACCATGTATTTGGGAGTCTTCCCCCCAGAATCTATGTCAAAACCATAGACTATATATTAAAAAACTAATAACTGGGTCCTTCCTCAGCAAATGTTTAGCATTAAACACTTAATTTCCTGCATGAAACTCCTGTTCAAGACTTTTATGAGAATAGAGTNCCTATAATCTGCTGTTCATTACTTGCTCTGCTGATATGATAGAATCCCAGACAGACAGACACAGAACCTGTTTGGGAATGTATAAATAAGATGTGCAAATCTAAACTAACTGAAAACACTTCACCACAAATCCCCACATGGTAACTGCTGCAGCTCTGTGCAGCTCACATTCCCAACAGAGCAAGGCTGTACTTCAGATTATACATTTTTATATTGCAACTCTACCAGCTACAATCACAAACTGTCTGCCACTCACTGCACGAGTGTAATCACGCTGAGTCAACTCAGTTATAGGCTACATTAGTTTTTCCAGTGCATGAGAAAATTGATGTATGGCATAAGGGTGTGAAAAGTGTAAATTGCGTGAGTCTCACGCTCAATGCGTGAGGCAGCTCTGGTGTTACAATTAATCCCAACAGTACCACCCCAACACAAGTTACCCTGCTAGCTAGAAACATCCATCCATCCATCGTTAACCGCTTATCCTGCGTCCAGGGTCACGGGGGGCTGGAGCCAATCCCAGCTGACATAGGGCGAAAGGCGGGGTACACCCTGGACAGGTCGCCAGTCCATCGCAGGGCCACACATAGACAACCACTCACATTCACACCTAGGACAATTTGGGAAACACCAATTAACCTAGCCTGCATGTCTTTGGATGGTGGGAGGAAACCGGAGCACCTGGAGAGAAGCCACGCGGACACGTCCTGTGAGGCGACAGTGCTAACCACTCCACCACCGTGTCGCCACAGAAAGGCCAATGAAGCTAATATTTGACAAAGATATCTGTCAGTGCCAAATCCGTACCACCAGCAAGATCCGTTCTGCACAAGCGCAAAAGGGGTCCCGTCTGTTCATAACCTTTTGTGTTTTGTCTGTTTTCATCTCAGGGCGTCAAATACTGACGCTTTCAGAAAAGCTGACATAGCATTATTTGATGCAAAAGGTACCCTTCAGCGTCCATATGAGACGTCCTATCAAGACCGGAAGCGCTAGTAGCTAGCTACTAGCTATGTTAGTATAAAAGGTGTTGACAGCTTCCCAAAGCACCTTACCTTGCTAGCACATGGGCCGCTAGGGTTAGCCTCCTTTGTGTTGCTACATTGTTAGATTGTTAAATTAAAAATGTACTGTTGAATAAAGTTTTTAATTTCTAAAGTGTATTCCTATTACATCATAGTAAACAGTTTTATGCCCAGTGATTAAAATAAAATAGTTATCTCGATATGAAAGATTTAGTTGGATCATTTTGAAGAGGCAGATTTGCAGTAACCTTCTTTGACTGACAGAACCGCTTTTGCGCATGTACAGAGCGGATCTTGCTGGCAGTATGGATTTGACACTTACAATATCAAATGTTAAACAAAATAATCCTCAAAAAAAGACAGATTTGAATTCATAGACATTAATGGTAATAAGAGAGTATGAGAAAAATACTGTAGAAAATGATCACTTTCATAGCTCAAAAATGAGTCTTCTCATTGGCTTGTCCTTCGGCTGACAGAGAGTGATGGCCACAGAAAACGTGCATGATGGGTTTCATGGTTCTCTCATTTCCGGTGCAATTTCAGATGTTGCAATTCCCTCTGGTCTCCCCTACTTCTGTTTATACTACTTTCTATAGTCAGCTTGGCGGACTCGATGTTGATTCGGCCGATGGCTCCAGATATTTAGCATGCTACACAGATGCGGCGTTAATTAGTTTACATAACGATTTGCCCCCGATCGCAGCCCGATGGTTGGCGAGCTTTGCGACTTTTAAATCAATCTCAAAATCATGTAGTGTGAACTAGGCTTTAGCCGGTGTTCTGCTGATATATGCAGATGTGCTACGGGCAAGTTGTCCCCAAAGTAGATTACCATGCTGTTAGCTAACAGCTAATCCAAGGGGCTTTCTGTGTTTGTTCTCTTTTGGTGAAACTCAGAGACGGGCATTTGATCATTTATTTCCCCGCTGTACGTTGCTTGCCAGAGTCTCTATACAGCAAAGGTGGCAAGTGAAAAATTAGCACGTCAGAATAGTCTGAAATGAACACAATCTGAGAGTAAGATCCGTGCTGAAAAATGAGAATTTTCCTTTAATGATTGTAAATTCTGATTTTTAGATGGTAGTGATTTTCAAAAATAACAGTTTCATAAAACGTTAACATTAAAAACAGATTTCTAACTACATAGTGTCAAATTAGGTGCTATGAACAGGAACTGCCACAGTCCAGCTGTTGGGAACAAGATCAGAAACGATCTGACTTCAAAGGTCAGGCGGTGGAGTCCAGAGTTTGCTGAGGATCGCAGGAGTTCATCATGAGGTAGAGGCGTTTGGAAAGCTCCGGACCGACCCGTCGAGTTGTGGATGTGACACCTTCGCCTCTGCGGATCAGAAGGTCAGACAACAAGGAGATCTTCTCGCGGTCCGCTTTGCACAGATTGTAAGCCTGTGGAAAGACAAGGCAATTAATTTCAGGGGGAAAAAATTCCGCTATTCTAATATGCTTGCAGATGTGTCTCTTTAAATATGACTGAAAATGTTTCAATGTATAGCCCTGATATTTAAGCCTCCATGAAAGAGCCGTTCTCTGTAGGCTGCACTTAAATGGCACCCTGTTTCAAAAGGGTACCAAGAAATAAATATGTAATTTATAAGACGCACCTGTAATAAGCGGGACGCTTATTGCGCAGAAGACAGCGCATTAAAGATGCTTTTTACAAAATGGAAAAGCTGCAGATAACATATAATCAACATAAAAAAGCAGGAAATGTAAAAAAGTAACAGAAGTAAAACATAAAGACAAATAATAAAGGAACATTCCAGTAGATAATTTTCAACTTGAGTGACAGATGTGCGCTTCTTCCAAGGGTGTCTGACTGAAGTTCATGAACCTGGTCGTTGCATACACTGCTAGCTGCAGCTAACATCTGCACATATATTAACTGTTTGGGGCTTCCTCGTCAATCAAGTTTAAAATCAATCCTGAAACAAAAAGGAAGGGCAGCAAATTGCTGTCACCATAACAAAGAAATCTGCTCAAGTTACAGAACATTTTCTAATTTTCACAAGATATTTTTCACAGCATAACAAGTCATTACCACAAAGCAGATTATTACATTTTTAAAAGAAAATGTTTGTTATAACAACAATAATACCCAATAACAGTAATCTAATTCTAATAACTTGTTATATCACAGTGGCAGTATGACCGCCCCCGCTGTTATGACTGCGGTGAGTGTACCTTTTTGAGCAGCTGTGGGGAAGGATAAGCTGCCAGGATGGCTGAGGCCATGTCTGGGCTGACTCTGTTTAACTGTTGGATCTGCCTCTTCCACACCTGCAGCAGCCCCTTCCCAGCTTTATCCACCCGCTGCCCCCCCGCCCACTCGTTCTCCAGGTAGAAAGAGAAGCCCGTCTGCTCCCTCTCTCGCCTGGAAACACACAGAGGAACACAGGAGGTGACTTCTTTGATCTGAGAGAAGGAGCGCTAGACGGAGCTGTAAAAGAGCCCGCTTACTTGAAGGGGGCTTCTGCAACTGCTTTGGTCGTCATGGCGATGTGGTCCGAGAAGTCCTTCCAGGTCGACAAGAAGCGGACCGAGACCCCGGTGTGAAGCTGGAGATGCATGACTGCCTGATGGGATTTTGGAGGACAGAACAATGAATGCTTCCTCTGCCCCTGAAAATACCAAACGCCTGACTCTAAATCAGGATGACAGTTATGTCATTAAAGCAACATGGTGTTGTAATTTTATCTTATAAAACAGCTAAAAAAATTATTTTGATGGTCCACTGACTTGTAATAGAGTCAGTTATGTTGCTATCATTGCACTCCGGAGCTTTGGCACTATGTAGGATTAAAATCCCAGGCAGGATTTCTATTTTGAGAACAGCGTGATGCTTTATGGCATCACAACACATCAACAAAACTATTCAGCACGCAAGCTGTAAAAAGAAGCAAAACATATAGAATATACAACGTAAGCTCTTTGGTATCAGTCTGGATATCGTGGCAGAGACGTCGGTGTAAGCGAGGAAGAGGAAAAAGCTAAAAGAGCTGCAAGGATGCAAGACAGATGCAGAGCCGGGCTCCTTGCTGTTGAACTAGTAAGTTAGAAATTTTTAGCTGGCTTGCGGTGTCTTGTGTTGTTGCACTTCATACGGAGAGCACTTTTAAGAAAACATAAAGTGCTTCACAAGAAAATACAAGTTAAAGAATTGATTTAAAACAATTTCAACCAGTTAAAACACGGTCAGAAAAAAACACATTTGCAAAATAAAAGGCATTTCTAAAATTACACTTCAAATAAAATCAAGTAAAATCAGAGAAGATTCTTCTATAGAATTATGTTTTATCAAGGGATTTAAAAGAGTTCATTGATTCAGCTGACCCGATTTCCTCGGTTCTTAACTGTGTTGTATTCTTTATATGTGACTGTGGTGTCATGTTTTTATTTCTGTCACCAAGTCAAAGACAAATTTCCACTAAGGAGGACAATTAAATCTAATCTAATCTAATATATAAGGGGTTTAATGGATTATATGCACCGGTTTTCACTTTATTTAAAAAAATGAAGGCTCTTTTAACATATGAATTAAAATTTAAATAGATAAATTAATGGACTTGTAAAATTTTATGGGTTTTTAAGTTAAACTTTTTTTCAAAATTACAAAATATACAGAATTTAATTTTTTCAATTTCAATTTGACTAATCGAATCTGAGCAAACTGAATCTATTTTTTCAAATTCTGAAACTTGAATTTGTGAAAATTCAAAAATATATATTCAATTCAGTTATTGAAATTGCAAATCAAGAAACTTTCTATTTCAAATTCAAAGAGGTGAATTCAGAACACATAAATTCAGACACGTGGTTTTCAAAGTAAAATACTTGAATGATGTGAGTTCAGTGGCTGTTAAAATTCAAATACTGTCTCTTATTTGCTTCCATATACTTTGTTAGTAATGCGGAAATTAATGGAATTTTAGAGTAGAAAAATTAAGTAATCGTTTCACTGTGAAAAATAAAAAAAAATCCAAAGTTTTAGCTCTCATTCAATTATTTTTCATCTGTAAATTAACGGGAAATGCTTATGTAGCTCCTTTACCAACCAACCTACCTCCTCTACTTCAACTCGTGACACCTCAGGCAGCGTCTGATCTCCACCATTCCTCCCTCTCTTCTTCACTTTCCGCCCCCCTTGCTCCTCACCCGCCACTGCCTCTCGAAACCTCTTCTGGCTTTGTGACTTCTGGGATCTGAGGACAAAAAGTTTACAGTGTGGCTGGGCAGTTCCCTTTGCTCCATTTCCCCTCTTCACACATATTTCTCACACCGAGTTCCGCCAGACTCTGCCGACAGTGATAGGTGACATGTTTCCACACGCCACGGCGGCAGCTGATGCGTTAAGGTTAGCTTACAAAGTATCTGAGTGCCATTCCTTGTTGTTTTTTAACATTTCATTGAGCGCTATACTTCACACTGTCTCCTCTGCCCTCTCCACCCAATCAAACAGTCTACCATCAGAAACTGAGTAACTGAGCTGCAGTAGCTGAGTGATTCAGCGCCATCCTCAAGGGTTCATCAGCGGTAGTTTTTTAGAGATTGGATCTATCTTTGCTCTTCTGCTATGTTGTCTCTTTTGCTCACGCTGGAACGGGGTTTCAAACCAGAGCTTCTGATAACTGATAAATCATTTATGGTGTTTAAAACAAGCAAAAATTCTTGCTTTTGCAGTGTGAGGATATGCTGCTGTATCACTGCAAAATGAGTATCTTTGAGTTTTGGGCCGTTAGTCGGACAAACAAGCAATTTAACATGTCACCTTGGGCTGTGGGAAATTATGATTTTAACCGACATTTCATAAACTAAACAATGGAAATAAAATGGCAATGGCGCAGTGGATAAGACTATGCCTTTGGTGTGAGAGACCCGGGTTCAATCCCCCACTGTGACACATTCACCAATGTGTCTCTGAGCAAAACACTTAACCCCTACTTGCTCCAGAGGCGCGTGACCTCTGACATATATAGCAATTGTAAGTCACTTTGGATAAAAGCGTCAGCTAAATGAATGAATGGAACAGTTAATCCTTATTGGATTTAATTGCTACTTGTGGCCCTAAAATTAAATACTGTTGAATTAAAATATCTAACGGCTCCATATTCAGATCCTAGTTAACAACCTGTTAACCCAGTTGTAAAATGATAAATACATGTACCTGGTATACTGTCCCGCCCTACCTGAAGTACTTCTCCAAGTCGATTACCACCAGGCTGAGGATCTTGCCGGGCTGACGCCTCTGCTGCTCCTGTACCCAGGACGTCAGAGTGGGACCAGTGGCAGACCTACCATGCCTCTCTTCCTGCATCAGATAGCATATAGGTGTAAGAGGAGATTATGTATTGTATTATTGTATATTTATACAGAGATGTGTTGATATATATATATATATATATTTTTTTTTTTTCCCTGATTGACTTTAATAAAAACTACCATGTTCAGCTGTTTTAGCTGCTTTTGTTTAGCTCAGTTTGTGAAGTGTTTTTAAAGATTTATTTCTTCAGTAGGAAACAGTGGGCTTGGAGCAGAGTACAGCAGGTAGGCCAGTGAAGCCAGAAACTATTGCTGGTTTTGGACTTTTCATGGGATTAGTTCCCAATGAGTAAAATACAGGATAACACCCGCCTTCTTTAATCATTTTGATATATTTTCATATTAAACGTATCTCAGATCCCACTCACTCAGCCTGTTGAAGCTGTTACCGTCCGGGAGGCGCTGTAAATCCCTGCTCCCCAAGACAAAGTATTTTAAAAACAGCTTTATTCTCACTGCAATATGGGCTCTAGACTTCTCCTTCTCCTGCCTTCTGAGCGAACTGCACTAGTGCAAATCGTTGTGGATATGTAATATTGCTTTTGTCTGAAGGTGATATTTGACAATATTTTATGGCTGCTCATGTTTTCTACATATACTTAAGTAGAAAATACTTAAGTACTACTTATATACATACTTCTACTTATTACTCTATTACTATATTTGGATGTAATTTTCTGTTGTGTTCCTAACATTCCTCCAGTGGTTCTGTTCCTACCTCAATTATATTTTCATGGCTCTATCCCAGTGGTTCTTAACCTGGGGGTTGGGACCCCCCTGGGGATTTGTATATCAAATCCACCTACTCATGTACATAACACCTGCACATAATACAACCTCAAAAGGGGGCGGACTGCCAGAAAAGTGAAGAACCCCTGCTCTCTCCTGCTACTTTTTATTATTGCAATGACCCCATTTGGTTCATTAAAGTTTCATCCGGTCTCATTTCAAAGCAGGCAGGTCAGTCACTCTGTTGATGCTGTTAGTTAAACGGTGACAAGCAGCAGCAGCTGCTGCCGCCGCACCGACCTGAATGTGGCTGTGGATCAGAGTGACGACATCATCAACTGTCATCTGCATCACAACATGGGCCTCTGGTACGCACACTCCGTCACCTGACTGAGATACAGAGGGGGGTCAGACAGGAGAGCAGTACTCCAACACGCATCACTAAATATTTCATTGAAAAATGATTGTTGTGTGTAGTGGCTTTGTTATTTATTTATTTATTTAAGGCCCTTACAGCAGGGTGTCACAAGTATATATTTAGGTTTCACCTTGAATAGAACACAGCAATGCAAAAATAATGTGTGTGTGTTTTATCACCTCTGCACAGGGAGCCCTCCTCATCCAGCTGACACTGCGTGAGAGGGGTTGTTTCTCTATGGCACAGCTACAACCCAGAGCCTGCACCGTCGCCAGCAGGGTCCCGCCTCCTTCCAGCTGCAAGAGAGCTGCAAACAAAAATAGAGTTACCAAAATTAAGTCTACAATAAAGCCAGGACATAGCTTAAATAATGCCATCAAAACATAATACCACAAGCACATAGGTTTTATTTGCAATATAAAATAATCTTTATGTAACACATCTACACCCACAGGGCTCGACTGACTTTAAAGTGATTTTGTTATCCACTTGTGCCAAGTGGCACTCCGTGTTTTCTCTTTACCTGGATCCACAGCCACCACCATGTGCTTGATACACTCCTCCGGCCTAAGGGCCTTGGCAGCCTCCGCCAGAGCTTTCCTCTCTGCTTTCTGTCTCTCTTGTTCCTGCCTGAGTGCCCCCTTGCCCCTCTGCTGTCTCTCCCTGGCCTGCCTCCTCAACAGAGCCTCCTCCCTGGAGGCCTGGATCTCCTCCGCCGTCCGCTTGGCAGGTTTCTTCTTGGCAGGAGAGGTGTCGGTGCCTCCTGCGCCGGAGAGAGGCTTCTGAGGCAGCCATGGCTGAGGGAGAGCCGCCAGCTCGTCTGAGCCATCTGAGACCCCGCGGTTGACTGTTCTCACCTGATGGAAGCTGAGCGGGCGATCTGACTCCGAATAGCCGTTCTGGCAAGAGACCTGCGAACTGGCCAGATTGGATGGCGAATACAGCTCAGCATCTTTCCCATTAGTGACAGTGGAGGAGGCACTAATCACTTTGTCTTGTCTCTGTTTGAGTCTCTGTGCCAGAGGGACATAAGGTGCATCGTCATCAGATTCGCTGCTGAGCATCATTACATCAGCCGTACATTTGCCATTTGCTGAGACGGCTGCCTCTTCTGCTCCAGAGTCATCCAAGTCGACCAAGTCTGGTTTCTCTGTGTGGCTCTGGGAGGCTTGGCTGAGATGTCGACCCGGCTGGAGGAAGTCAAACACAGGCAACTCCTCATCCAGGTCACTGGTGGAGTCACTGTAGCTGCCCATCTTTTTTCACATCCAAGCAAAAGTTACTGTTTAGGACACATGAGACCAGAATTATTATAGCATCACCAAGGAACATTTCTTAGTCCCAGAAGTGTCTCTTCTTCTAGTAAGACAGCCAACCAAGCTTCGTTCAGAAATCTGTCAGATTTATTTTTCTTCGTGTGTTAGCAAGAGAAATTATTATCTGCCACATCACAACATAAAATACATACAAAGCACAAGCTTTTTACTGAATTCGGCGAAAAGATAAGCGACAAAGCACAAATGATTTACTGCTAACTAGACTGCTTGTTACCCCCCTGCCTAGTGTTCGGGTGTAACAGGACAAGGAGGTCCTAATACACAAGTCACTTACTATAACGTTAGTGATTGCTACTTAGTGAAGTACTTTTAATTACTTTGCCCAAAACAGCTAACGTTACACAAAAAAGAGGCGTAGCAAACGTTCGGTTAGCTGGAAGTGGCATTTCCTTTGCGTACTCGCTTTTTACGAAATCTTGCCTACAGAGGTAACGTTAAGTTAATTAAAAAGTAAGATATTTCGGTAAATGCATGTTATATGCGGCAGCTACTAGTTCTAGCTTGTAGGTATTTATTTAGATCAACTTACAGCACGTTAAGTTTTGTCTCTATGTTGCATGAGAGCTCATTTGATTTCCCCGGGTTGCAAGGTAATGTTGCATTCAGGGTAAAAGAAACGACCCGGCGTTTCCAACATCTTTTAACATTATAGTTGACATTTAACCATAACATAATGCATTGCGTAAGTCAGAAAATATTTTTTGAAAATAAAAGTAATGTTAGCTTGCGTATGTTTTTTTGATGACATTTATCCGCCGTTTGGAAGCTAATGGTGAACGGTAATTCTGCGACTTGTTACAGTTTTGGCCTCTTTCTTGGGGAACTTGAATGCAGCAAAATTATCCGGATGTGACGCATATGACGTAATCGACATCATTCAAGATGGCCGCGCTGGCGTCCTTGATGCTCAAGTCCAGAGCAGGTATGAAGTATTTAGGGATGAAGTATTAAAGTATTTTTACATTCTTCGCTCGGTTGCTAAAAGTTTGAGGAGAACGCGCGAAATGTGTTTGTTTATGAGCCGCAGCTCCGCACCGTCTGTGAATATAACATGTCTTACATGCTAGCTTAGCTGCGCTAGCTTTTCAATGTGTACATCAGCAAGTTAAATGTCATAACTTACACAGCCGTCCTTGGATAACGTTAACTATGGCCTGGAGAATCTTTTCCGACCTCATACACCTGATGACTGAAACAACAATGTGCGTTCATTTAACGTTTCTGACTTATGGTCAATTTGGGACACATGTGACACACCGGCTCACTGTGGTTGTGAATTTAAGCCGACCCGCTGTACACCGTGCTACCCTCCACTGTAGGAAAAAAACATGGTACAATGAAAGTTTAAATAAAGAGAATCACAGTGTGTTTTATTCTGTCATTTTCTGCTGGTTTCAGGCCTGTTGGTGCCTGGTCAGCCTTCTCTCCTAGACTGTGTGAGGTTTGCGTCTAAGAAGAGTGGTGGCAGCAGTAAGAACCTCGGAGGAAAGAGCCCTGGCCGCAGATATGGCTTCAAGAAACAGGATGGTAATAACACATTCTTTTTAAACCACTTCCTGTAAGTGCTGTGGCTGTTTGTCCCCAGCGTCCCAAAAGGTCTTTTCAAAGTAACAGCACTGTGTTTCCCAGATAAATGTAATCCCTTAGTTACAGTATTTGTTGGTATGTCAGTACTCTCCTTGGTGTCAAAAGTAGATGCTAACACAGTGAAGAGAGAAGCAGCTTTGCAGCGTTGGGAAGTTTTGTAGTCAAGACCGCCCAAACCGAGACCAAGTCAAGACCAAGACCAGAGTTTATCAAGACTGAGACCAGACCAAGACTTTTAGGGGCTGAGAGCAGTCGAGACCGAGACAAGACCAAGACCAGTTCCCTGCATTGCATGACACGCAATAAAATGTGGAACGAGATCACAGGTAGTTCACTACTTGATCTGAAAGATCCACATTCCCGTTAAAACATCCACATATAAACACTAAGAGTGTAAATCAACGTAAGCATCGCAGGGAGGGGGGGNCAGTCATTAATTAGGGTTGTTGGTTGCCTTTGAAGCGATATGTTTTACTTCCAATCAAAGTTAGGATGTTAACAAATAAATCAGACAATGAAAAATCAATTTATTGACATTCCCAAAGTTATGGTCTTGACTGGTCTTGAAATAAAGTCCTGAGTCCTCAATGTCCGAGACGA
This sequence comes from Lepomis gibbosus, assembly GCA_029875015.1. Taxonomy (NCBI): domain Eukaryota; kingdom Metazoa; phylum Chordata; class Actinopteri; order Centrarchiformes; family Centrarchidae; genus Lepomis; species Lepomis gibbosus. The sequence continues at coordinate 24,300 of JAPMOB010249811.1, forward strand.
GACCAAGACCATCAAAAAGTGGTCCTAAGACCGAGACCGGTCTCAAGTACTACAACACTAGCGTGAGGTCACATTAGAAACACCATTCTACATGTTTAAAAGTAAGGCTGACTAGTGTCTGCTGTGTCGTTTGTGGGCTGTGCTGCATTATACAGAGAGGGGTCTCTGTTATTAAGGCCATCCTTATTGATGGAAATGTGGTGGATAAAACAATTTTAAGAAACACCAGTGTAATATAGAAGGTTACAGAGTCCATTTATTCCTCATTTTACAGCACAGGGTTGTATAATGAACTGCGCGTTGTAGTTCCATACAGTAAATGGTCATTAATAAGTCATTAAAAATAAATTATTTTACATGGTGGTTTGCTGAGGATGAATTTAAGAGTTTCACAGCCTGGGGAAACAAGCCGCTCTGTAGTCTGGAGGTACCACAGGAGATTGCTTGCCAGTTGGCAGTGGGGTGAGGATGAGGTGGGGTGTGTACTGGCTTTTACCATCCTTTGGGCTCTGAATGGTTCTTTGTGAAATGCCATCTTTGAGACTGACATGTATGTTAACTGCCTAAACAGTCGGAGCTCTAACATCTTTTCATTCGTTCACAAGGGAATTTTGTCCATGCGGGTAACATCCTTGCGACACAGAGACTGATGAGGTATCACCCAGGAGCACATGTGAGTTACACTTTCTCTATCAGTGAGTGTTGATCTGATGTAGTGAAAATGTGTGCCTTCTCATCGTGCATCTGCTCCCATCCCTGTCCCACAGGTGGGGATGGGTACTAACAGGACGCTTTACGCTATGGAGGATGGCTACGTCAGGTTCACCAAGGAGGTCTACATCCCGCCGCCACGCAGCGCCGAGGCCACCCAGGTCATCTGCAAGCTGCCGAAAGGAACTGTGCTCTACAAGACCTTCATCAACGTCCTGCCGGTCAAACAGGAGGGCAAGTTTAAACTGGTGGACATGGTCTAAAACTGACTGGACCGGACTGGACTAGGTCATTGTTTCCCATGTTTTCTTGCGCCGTCCAGGATCAGGAAGGATTTGTTTTGATTGACACTTTGGCCGATTCCCAAAGATCTAAGTGAACAGAAGACCATCAGCCAGAGAGGACAGAAGAGTCTGTGAAAGTCCTGCAGACTCTCTGGGTTACCTTGGCTTCCTGTGTCGTATGTGACACTCTCTGCTGGACTTGTTAAACAGAAGTTCTCAACTCGGTCACAAATGAAACAAACAAAAGCATCATGGAATAAAATGTGTGAGGGAAAACATTTCCGGTGAAGGTTTGACAGGTACATAATATCAGCAGTCAGTGATGTGTTGATCCTAAATGTAATCAGAAAATCATCATTCATTGCACTTGTCATCATACATACCACTGCTGTAATACTGAATATGTACTGGATTTACTGTATTAAAGTTTTATATGTGAAAGTCTCTTCCTTTAATGACTTTGATTATGTGTTGAGGATATTATCCTGAAATGAGCTGGAAAGATCATTGTTGAAAATCAAATGTTTCTGTCACTTCTATGTTTATCACATTTGGCAAAGGGCTGTATTACCAATAAAGTGTACATGTTAGTTGTAATGAGGTTTAAATGAGTTGGTTTTGCGATATTTTCCACATAAAACAGTGGGCTCTGTTTGACCCCAAACAATAAGTAAAACCGTGGATCATGGACACATGGGCCGACTTTATAATAGTTATTTATAAAGGATGTGTCTTTAACTGCAATTGTTGCTAATTTAGTCACAATATAATAAGAGATTAGTTAAGATTTGTAACCAAGTTTTCAAGTGCTCCATAGAAAAGTTACAGAAGTGCAATACCAGAAAGTGACCACAAGATGTCGCACAATGACTGCTGGTTGTGGATCACTGTCCTGCAAAAACAATTTCTCTACAAAACCTCAAGTTTTTCATGAGCTAATGAGCCAGCTCTGTTTTCTCTCAGCGTTTTGACGTTGCATTTTTCAGATAATGGGGTTTTTAATTGTTTATTTAGCTCAAGAAAATCAAGATTTTTTTCAGTCCACGAAAGAACAGTTCAACCCTCGCACACTTAAGTCAAAAATTTGGAGATGCATGGTTATTATTGGACAGCGACCAGTATTTAAACACTATGGCATACAAACAAAAACAGAATAAGTCTTCATAGCTTTAATACAACCTTTAATAAAAGTTATCATTCCATGGTCAGATAAGGCCCTCAATTTTGGATCTGTCATTAAAAACCTGTCAGAGCCCAGGACAGCTTCGTGAGGGGAGAGGAGGGAGAGATCGTCTCGATTAGCCCTCTAAAACCAAATATTATTAATATTATTTTTAATATTAGGAACCTGCTTCTACATTATGAATGTATCATTGCATTGAAAAATGACTGGGAGGGTTTTCCTACATCCATTTGGAAATCTTGTTGGGAGACGATCAAACCACGCCATGGATGTTTTTACTTTTATTTTTGCTTATTTGGTCACAAACATTTAACGTTACAGAGAAGTAAATGTTTTCAAGTGCTTTATGGGGGGGAAATGTTTTGGCAACTCTGTTGCAGTACCAGAACTGACCATAAGATGATATGCAATCACTCCTACAGTACTGCATGTGGGACTGATGTGAGATGATACACATTGACACTGCAGGTCTATTTCTTGAGTGAATTTACAGAATAAATAAACCCCCTATGGTTTACAGTTACTCAGTCACTTGACTAATAACCAGTCTCCCATGATCAGACTTTGGTCTTCACATGAACAACCCCTGTGTCAAATCTGTTGTGAGTGGTAAGAGCAGGATATTTTGTCAGCATTTATTTGAGACAGCTTTTCCCAGGGATTAGGAGATAAACCGGAGTGGTTGTGTTTCCGAGGCCTGTGGAATGCAGAGGGAGTGTGGGTAATGCCTGGTACAGCGTATGGGAGTTGGATCGCTGTCATGAAGCAGAACGAATGATGCATGTGAGGAGTTTGCAGACATGGTGTTCTGATTGACGGTGGAGGGTAAATTGCTGTTTTTTAGGTCACTGTGCACTCCACTGCCTGACTGGATAATGCGCCGAGGATAAACTGAGGAAGTTTTCTATAAAAGGCGTAAGCAAATATATTTTTTTGCTATGCTTTATATGTTTTTCCCTCTTTCATAAATACAAATGAGTCATGAAGATACTGAATATCTCCAGGCTAGATCCACATTCTTGGTTCTCAGTCCAGGCCAGTGCCAGTCAACCTCACAACAAGAACTACAGTTTTCAGCCGTGCAATCTAGCTCTGCGAGATGCTTTCTGGTTGTGGTGTGTTTGTGTTTTCTGCCATTGCTTGATCTGGATTAAAGAGTAACCCCGTGCGGTCGTACTTTAGCCTACCTCTCAAAGTGACATCATTGGTGATGAGTGCAGGCCAAACAGGGTTGCTGTATAAGCAATGCCTGGTCTTGTCAAACAGACCTCTTTGAGCACTTTAACCTTTTGAGTTTTATAGTTGACCTCATTCATCTTGCTAATCTGGAAATTTGTGTGGAAACTCGGTGCGAAAGACATTTGCTAATAAATGAAATGTTTCAAGACAAATGCAATGATAACATTGTAACAGTGAGTTTGTATGGGATGCATATCATACAATATCTTGAAACTGAAACAAAACGCTTTGAAGGTTAAAAATGGGCTGAAAAAAGTGATTTCTGGCAGCGGCGTCTTGCAGCTCTGGTCTGAAACTCTGGAACTGAGTTTCTGAGTAGGTTTGCTCTTACCCTATTGTTTGCTCTCTGCATTATCGCAGCTCGTATGTACTGGGATTGCTCCGCCAGTCACTGACACTCACAGGATATGCAAACAGGATGCACGGTTCTTTATGATTGCCTGGCTGTCCTCGAGCACTGTCTGTGGCCAAAATCTGCAGTGGATCATCAATTAACTAAGTTATCTAGTTCTTACATTTGGTGAGCCCCTGACTTTCCCTCTAGTGTCACCAGCAGGTCAAAGTTTTTACCTGTCCAGTGAAATATCTCATCATCTTCATAATAGAATGGCACGAAATTTTGTACAGATATTTATGGTTCCCACATGATTTTAATGACGCCTTTTCTCTAGCACCGCAACTACAACCTCAACAACTATTGAATAGATCCACATTCTGAACTTTAATTACTTCAGCGATTCTCTTACTTTTCATTTAGCACCATCACAGGGTGAAAATTTCAATTTGTCCACTACAATGGTGTTTTGTGAACTAATGTCAGCATGCTAACACCAAACTAGGATGGTAAACACTTTAAATTTTGCCTGCTAAGCATCAGCATGTTAACTCATTTTTTAAATTCACTGTCCTTGTCTAGGGTCATGGAGTAAGCCCCACAACGGACTGTTGAGTAAGGCTCTGTTCCGATGCTGGATTTGTACTTATTTACCTATGACAATGGGATTTTGAATGCAGTTTTCTCACTCACAGTTCCAGTTCTTCTATAGAGGTTCTGTCTATAGCCCCTTCTCCACCAAAACATTTTGAGAGCCGGTTCGGAGCCGGTGCCTACTCGCGAACTAGTTTTTTGGGTTTCGACAGCCAAAGAACCGGTTCTCGGCCTGGAAAACTGGTTCCAAAGCGGCACCAACTCGTTGCTGGACTAGAACCGTTCTTTTACCACGTTTCTGGGAAGGCAAAGACGTATGCCGACGTACACAGAGACATAATGACGTTGTTTGCTGGGCTCTGTGGTCAGTGGAAAAACAAACAGGTTCTGAGAAGGTTCGCAAGTTGAACCAACTTTGAACCAGCACCAGTTCTGAACCAGTTCTTCTTTGGTGGAAAATAGGTATATGTCAACAAAGAAAACAGTTTGTCAATGAGAGTAAATGTCTGGTGGAAACGCTGAACATATGGGATTAAATTGGTATTAAATCTGTTTAAAAAACGTTGAAGAAAAAGCTTGAGTACAAAAATGTCTTGTCATATTGTACATATTTGACAGCCCTTTTGAATCCATCCTCACATTATACAATTCTTGGAATAATACAATGAAAATCTGCCATTAATTGCACAATATACCATTCTCACCCTTCAGTCCGACTCATTATCATGAGAATACCATCCATCCATCGTCAACCGCTTAACCTGTGTACAGGGTCGCGGGGGGCTGGAGCCAATCCCAGCTGACATCGGGCAAAGGCGAGGTACACCCTGGACAGGTCGCCACTCCATCGCAGGGCCACACATAGACAAACAACCAGTCACACTCACAACTAAGGACAATTTAGGGTCACCAATTAACCTGGTCCGCATGTCTTTGGATGGTGAGAGGAAGCTGGAGCACCTGGAGAAAACCCACGTGGACACAGGGAGAACATGCAAACTCCACACGAGAGGCCGGGGCGACTGGGGTTTGAACCCACGACCTTCTTGCTGTGAGGCGACAGCGCTTCTGAACATTCTCATAGGAAGGCAGCCTTGACCCCATTCAGGTGGTCATTGGACGTCCCTCTTATGAACAGCCTTCCAGGATGCTACATAACATTCATACACACATTCAAACCCTGCTGCTTTAAGAATCCCTTTCAGCTCTTGGGGCGTTGTTGTGTAGTTGACCTTGACCTCTGACCTCCTGGTTGAGTGTGTATTAAAGAGGGTTCTTATTATTTCTTTCCTTCTCTTTCTTCTTCTCATCAGAGGCACTAATGATGCAGGAAATCTATATTGTTGCCTCAGTGATGTAATATGAAGCCCATGATGTCATTTTTAAACATTCTGTTACACCAGTAGACCTGCTTTGTACTTGCACAATGCACAAAAGCTGATTTTGGGGGGGGGGGCAACAGCTAATTATATGTTGTTGATGATGGTTTATTAGAGCCCAAACATGTGAGGAGCCTATTGAAACTGAAGGAATTCTTTTTCTTCTTTCTGCGGATTAAGCGGTTAAGTGCAGCCTAAACATGCTGGAAACACAAAACTGTGCATAAAATTCAAGTCCTGGACATTTATGTATAATACATTTTTGTGCATAGGCGTGGAAAAATTGCTCACTACTATCCCTAAATAGCAGGCCCCGGGTCAAGAAATGTAATTTTGTGACAGAAGTATTAGGTCTAGACCTGCAAAAAAGCTTCTGGGAGCGATGCCCTAAATCCAACAGCAGGTCAGCCATTTTGAATTTAATGGTCATTTTTGGCGTTTTACAGGTAGTGTATGTTAACGGAAAATTAATCCGATCAACTTCTAATTTTTGCTGTGCTATCTAAAGGCATTGACGATAAAAAGTTGCGCTATCTGTGAGTTTTCGCCAATGGGCATGTCCGTGGCGTGGCGTCGAATATCGATGATTCGCCATGACACAGGAAGTTGTTACAACTTTATCAGACATCCTTAGATCTGCACCGCAGCCACAACACAGCCGGGAATCACGACACAGCGGGAGGGCCCATCCAACTCTGTTGCAGCTTTGATTTTGTTTTGCTACTTTTGTATAACTGAAATAGGCTTCTATATTCTGTATGTAATGCTAGAACTATTTTTTAAATGGTACAAAAATATTGTAGAGAATGTATTAAAGGGGATGAAAAGAGGGTTAATTTTAGTTAAGAGTTAATCAATCAATCAATCAGCTTTATTTCAGACACATAGGTCCACATCAGTAAAATAAAATAGAATTAAAAGATACAATACAACGACACACACTACAGACTTATGTACAAGATCATGCCATTTCACATTTCACCATAATTAAAACAAATATGTTCCAATGTTTCCAAAAACAGGAGGAATACCTTGTGTCCCTTTGTGTGGGCTCAATTAAAGCTATTATGGTTAAAAATTTTTGAATCAATCAGCCGACACATAAATTTATGGATGAAGCATTAAGAGTGGGAACATTATTAGTCACAAACAAATGACTTGCGCTTGTCCATTTTGGGAACTTAAACAGGATTCTGAATGCGTCATTAAATGCCACCTGCAGCTTTTTCATTTTTGCATTACTGCACCACAGGTGGGCTGTATAAAGTGGAGTACAGTGACCTAAGACTTATTTTAACATCATCAGTAAAACATATTTCGTGCCAGCGTATCGGCTTGTGCATAGTTTGCCGCACTGGCGCCACATATCGTCATCCTCACATAAATCCAACTTTTTAGAAAGGTCATCCACATTACTGTAGGAGATAGTTGTTCTTACTGCATACTGTTCTGCCCTGTAGGATCTGAGTCTCCAGCAGAGAGGATGTTATGTATAAAGGACCACCACCAACATCAAGATCACTAAACAAAGTACCACACAGGGTACTAAGGTGGAAGAGAGAAATAGCACACTGTTACTTTACTCATGAGAAATAATTTCCAAGATATGTAATGCTAAGAGTGGTCAGCCACTAAGAAAAATGTGTCACACAAGCAGAGAAATATGATGCTTTTCCTCACTTTACACCAGTTTAACATGTCAGATGCATGTTGAGAATGAAGAGAAATAAACTAAAAGTACTGTTCCCACCTAAAGCCACGGTGACAGTCAGCAGCTCTGGAGCCATCGCAGGAATCTCTGCACAGTCAATCAGTTTGTTCAATAAACACACACATTATGTACTGCTTTCAAAAATCTGACCTTTGCAGTGTAGCTGGAGGAAAACAACTGACTGTTTGTGTTTTCACCCTGACTTGTTAAGAATTCTGAAACATGAGACAGACCAAGTGTCTGTATAGAATGACTCACTAAACACCAGGTAAATATTAACCTGTGGGAGAGTGGTTGAGCTGTCAGCAGAAAAAAAGGAAAACGCTCTGCAAAGTTCACTCTTTTGCAAACTCTCTCTGGAGACACATGCAAATTTGACCTATTAGGCCTTTTAAAATTGATAAAGTAACAAATCATTAAAATCTATAGATACAATGTTACCCCTGTGTAGACTTGCATGAGAGCTGTTTTTCACATATTCAGGGTGTGTGATCAGTTTCGATAACACGTTAAGTGGCAAATATTGAGCGAATATTGATTTTCAGATGAATATTGCATTAGAGAAATATACAGCCCAGTAGCCACACACTCAGACCTGAGTAATTAATCCATGATGTTTTCAAAGAACAATAACATAACTTTATTAATTTCCATGTAGAGAGAAGCTGGGAAGATGCTGACTTGGGATTATCACACAGTACATCATTTATGTCTGTAGACTTGGAAACATTTGGCATAACTAGTTGGCATAAAATCACTTTAATAGAGAGTATCATAGTTTGCTGTATTTGTGTGTATGAAAATTGAAACTGTTCTATAGTAATATCTTTAAATTATTATCAGTAAAGATTTGATTTGCTTTGGTCATGTTTCCTGCTTTTTGGGTTTCTACTTAAGTTAACAAGTTAAATTGACAAAACTTGAAAATAGCTGAACAAAAGGGGGCCACACATGGAGTGAGGAAGTTGAAAAGTTGAAAAGCCAATAAAGACAGCTGTTACTGTTGAAAACAGGCAAAAAATTGCCATTTTTCCTGTGAAAGTATCAAATGAACTTGTTCTCATCTAGCAGATGTAAAAACGTTTAGCCTGTTAACACATCAGGCCTATAGAAAGCAAAGGGTTAACGGCCAGAATTCAAAGAGCTTCAACTCACTTGCAGTGACACGACTTGTGAAATGACTGGACTCAAACTAAAATACTTTACATTAACAGCTCTGATGCACAGAGCCACTCAGCCAGCCAGTGCTTGAATTCAGCCTCATCCTCACGCATCCTCCTCATCCTTCCGTTCACCGAATCATCTTCACCCGCTATTTGCCTCATAACCCCCACCCCCCACCCCCCATCCACACAGGCTTCCATCCAACACCGTTCACATCGTCTTCGTCCTCACAATGGCTGCTCAGTCTCATCATCTCTCCGTCCCAGCCCACCTTTGTAACGTATTCGGCGCGATGTGGGTGAACGATCACGACGCGCCTTTTAAATGTGAAGTGATGTAGGCAGATGCCCGCAGACTGTGATTCACTCCAAGGGAGGAGCTTGTAGAGGAGCGTGGAGAGCTCGGAGGAGAAAGCTGCGTGGGGATAACTAAGAGAGTGGGGAGGGGAGGGGAGGGGGGGGGCGGTACGTGGTTTGTCATCTTTTATCCTCCTCACTAGGGTGCTCCGTTGTAAAAGCGCGCATGGAGGACAACAGGATGGAGCGGATGGAGTCGATGGAGCCCATCTCGGCGCACTACACCACGGCTTACCCGGAGATCCATCCCGACAGCGGCTACGAATCCAAAGAGACCACCGACAGCCAGGCAAAGACTCCACCAGCTCCGACTTACGATGAGGAATTACTGCACAAGGTATGGCGACATGTTTACAAACTAACTGTAGGTTTAAAATCCAGGACTCGGTTCGTTCCAATGCCACAAACTCAAAATTTAAACATTACCAGAATGGTTTCTGTTTCTTTAAAAAAAAAAACTTTACTTTACATATGTTTATTTAATATGTATCCACTTCTCCCTCTTTCTATTATTTATGCAGTTATTTACTGGACTTTTTTAAAATGTCCCTAAAACCTGAATAAGCCCATGCCTCCCGCCGCGTCCGCCTACGTGCTGGGCTGCTTGTGCGCTCTCCATGGTGCTGATCTTCACTTTTTGGCACTTGTTGCGTGTCCAATCTGCCCAAAAGACATACTTCCATCTCTAAAGAACCGTTTTTAAGAGAGCTCTTCTTATTTGAGTCCCCTGCTTCTTGCTGCTTCAGGGTGGAATAAGGCTTTAAAGAGAGGCCACTCTCTGCCGGCATCCTCTTGAGCAAGACCCCGAATCCCTCCACGCCTTGTAGGCCTACACGTGCGCATATCATTTTCACCACACGAATTGTGTTATTTAAATTATGTCACTGTAGACTGGGGTGAGATAGATTGCATCTCTCTGTCAATTTGCTAAAAAAAAACACAACTTCAGGACAAGACTTCTGTTTTGAGTGAGCAATTAGATAGAGGACAAATGGTCTACAATGGCGGGATAGCAGAGGAGAGTCGCATACTAGGGCCACACCTCATGTGGCATCTGTAAACGTTTAAACATGAGTTTTCTCACCCTTGACCTTAGCACGGACTCTGGAACAGCCAAAAGGCTGAAGCCAGCAGATTGTAGAGGCGTTTGACAGCTCAGAGTGCAGACAGAAATGTGTTACTGGTGATGTACTCATGTAAAGCCTTGTCAGTCATAAGTAGGATTTTAAAATGTGATCATGTTACTTTCTTAGCTGACATGATGACACTTGAGCCAGTTCCATTAATTCAAATGGATAAAAGCTCAACAACATTGAGATTGCAGTAATATGAGTGCTGCAGAGGCGGAGGATGTGTTCAGATCCTAAGTAGAAATACTTCAGCGCAAAAATAATTTATTACTGTCACAGTCAACCATCACCCGACTCTGCAAGTCTCCTCAGCTCTATGGAGCGTTTAGCATCTTTCAGCTCATTGTTTTGTTTTGCGTAGCCTTACTGTTTTAATTCACTCTCACCGCTCTCGTCAACCTTGTTTTCAGCCGCAGCAGGCAGCTTTTTTTATAAGAAAGCCACTAAAAACCCACAGTACACTAGCTGCCCAGCTCCAAACAGCAGGCGGACACAGTTAGCAGCTAGCTGGTGAACAGAGTGTTTGACAGCTGGACAAGAACAAAAGAATAAAGAGAAAAGAGAAACTCCCTTTGGGCTTCAGTGAAATGTCACTTCTTATTATCAAGCTGTATCGCAGGAACAGCCTCCAGTTCAGAGTGAGGGAGCTGCATCAGTCAAGGCGTTTATTTAATAATGTTTTTTGGTCTTTGGTTTGCAATGCCCTACTTTCTTTCTAAACATCGCTCGCTGTGAGAAATTAGTGCACCGACAATCTGAGCGGTTTATAATTTCGTGTCTTTCCAAAAGTGAATGTGATGTTTAGTTAATCATGTTACAAGAAATTTCCCATTTCTCTCATGGTGTTGTACAACACGCCACCAAAAGAATGATCACCGGTCTTGTAATCTACGCTCACACAATCTGCTATGATGTCATTGTACTGACTGTGAAGTAATACTTTTGAAGAAGGATTTTGTTCCTTAGGGCTGCAGCTAAGAGACGTTATGTAATTAGTGTGAATTTAGTAGTGAGAACTGAGTTTTGCCAAAAGCTAATGGTCCAATGAGACGTGAACTGGGTTACTCTAATGTAACCATATGCACTCTGACCAGTCGCCTTTAATTGCCTTGGAAGCAGTTTCTGTGCAAGTTCATGTATAAGACTTGTATTGTGAGAGGAGCTTTGCAAAGCAACTCAAGCTGTTCTTTCAAAAATAACAAAGACATTTCAGGAGACAGGCATGAGCAGGTCAATCTGTCTCTCTGAGGCTGTTTTGCTTTTATCTTTTACACTGTCTCTAAGCTTAGAGCTTTTCTTTCACTCTATCTCGCGCATTTTCACCTGAGGGAGCACGACTGCATAACAAAACAGGGTCCGTGGTCACCGTGTGACATTGTGCTCCGCCCAACATTTTTACAAAAATCAATGCAAACGTTGATCTTGCGATGCAATTCAATATCTCGTATGATTTGGTTGTCGACAGTGGCAAGAAAAAAGTCCCCTTTAACAGAAACCTCGAGCAGATCCTGTACTCAGGGTGGGCGGCCATCTGCCTTGAATGGTTGGGAGGCGAGAGCACATGCAAGTTCCACAATGAATGGTAATAATAATAATAGTAATAATAATATTAATTATGATAATAATCTCTCAGCTTTGGAGGCAGAAACACATACAGAAAACGAGAGAATGAAGCTCCTATTCTACTTTTAGAGACTCTAGGAACCACAAGTAACCCTTCCATCTGGGAGCACAGTGTTCTAGTAGTGTATAAGCCCTTTAAGATATAATGGTGCCTGAGGCTTTGTAGGTGTGCAGAAGGATTTTAAATTCTATTCTGCTAGTGCAGAGAAGCTAATATGGGAGACATGTGACATGCTGTCATAGTTCTTGTCAGTACACGTGCTGCAAATCACTCAGAATGATAAAACTGCAGAGAATTATCATCCAACTCTGTAATTTCCCTCAGCTCTACAGAGATTTTTAGTGTCTTTCAGCTCATTGTTTTGGTTCCGTCTCAGCGCTCCCAGCACTCTTTGCTCCGCCTGCAGCAGGCAGCTGTTTTCTGTGATTAAAATTGCAGCTGCCTGCTCAGCATCAAACAGCATTTAGCAGCTAAGGAGTCACATATTACTCTCAGGAGTTGGTAGAAGCCAGAATAGAGCTAGTATTACCAAAGTGAGTTTTGGACTTACATTTGCCAGGTGATCAGACACCGATCTGACGGATGTGTAAACAGTTATGGTTGCCATTAGCCATAACAACTTAAGAAGCTTAAGACTGCTAACTAGCATTGGATGCAATCCACTGGACCAGTATTTTATCAGCCTCCAGGTATTTAGTATTTACTTTTCAACAGTTTTTGGACAACCATGGGGCTCTAAGGCACTGAGGGATAAGCTATAGCAGGCTTTAGTCACACTGTACTTAAGCAGAGCCATTCATTGTTGGTTTTTGGTCTTTTCATGGTTTAAAATATCACTAGACTTGTCTTAACTGACTACTTTTGTGAGCTTATTTGAGTATATAGTAACTAAATCAAATGAACAGAGGCTCACTCTACTTTTTCCATTTCATTAGTCATTATGTTCAGATTACAAATGATTTTGGAAGCATTTCTAAGGCACTGATTGTGATCCATAATTACATTGGTTTATACTGATAAGCATTTTTTTTTAATAATATAAAAATTCACAAGTGTGTCGTTCAAACACACAGAGTCACACACATTGCCAAGAATATAAGTCTGCGTCAGCCATCGGATGGACTTTTAATATCGGAAGCTACAGAAACCTGCTACTGTTCGGTGGTTTCAAATCCCAGCTGCACGGCGTATCCAACAGTCTAAATTAGTGGCAATATGAAAACTGTCAAACTAGATTACATCCTAGCCTGTGTGTAACAGACTTCATACTCTCCAAGAAGATTAAAGTGATGTTTTCCAAATTGCTTAGGCAGAGGAGTTCAGCAGAACCCCATGACTCTTGAAATTCTTTCCATTCCCTGAAACTGTTGGTCCATCTTGCCATACAGTAAAGGGACTTCCACAGTCAACAGATTACTTATGAGCCTTGAGGATGAAAACAATCGAATTCTCTCTCTTTCTTTATTATTCTCTATGCACAAAACACTGTAAACATCATGCGCTACATCCATGTCTAATTCCCGAGCATCTGCAGTGCTTTTCCCTAATTGCCTCCAGTCTCCAGTGGGGTTTTATGAGATATGCTCACTTCCTGTTAAGCTCTGTTACCACAGAAACAGCGTCCTACCCCTCTCCCTCCACAAACACACATACATTCTCATCATAAGCCGTACACTATTTGGAAATACCATGGTGCATCATCACGTAGACACACACGCATGTATGTGTAACTCTTCAAATGTGGTTTTACGCAATTGGTTGTGTCTTCATATACACACATACAGGTATTACAGGATGTTGCTCGCAGTGATGTCTTGAAAACAGGAAGCGGATGCCATTACAACAAGGATTAAATAATAATGTAGCTGTAGGATTGTGTTATGATTTACTTGTTAGTTAAAGCCACTCTGTGTTTACCGTTCTGAGACTTTTATCCATTTTTAAGGGATTCATCATTTCGCATGTTTCACCTGTTAAGGCCCCAGTGTGGAAAAATACCCCTTGGCCAACTGTTAAAAAAAAAACGATGTTAGATAATGTTAGAACAAAGACACAGACAAGAACAAAGCAGTTTCTACTTTCCCCTTTTGCCTGGAACATTATGACGTTTGCAGCTAGCCATGACAAGATCCCCCAAAAGTCATTTGGAAACATTAAAAAGTCAGTATTTTCAGCCAACTCATGCTAGCATTAGCTAAATTAGCTAGCTAGCTGCAGCCTATCACCTGATGACAGTTGTCATTTGCCACCAAAATGAATAATTGCTGGCTAAAAATGCTAAAAATGTCTAGTTACCTCTGAATTATGAACAACGTTGTACGTTGAACAACATTGTTTTAAAAATATCCATGAATCTTGATGGTAAATCTGCCTCTGTTATCATTGTAAGCTGCATGTGCTAACAAGGGAACGCTGGAATTATGGTAGCATGTTAATGCTAAAATCTGCTAATTAGCACTATGTACAAAGTACAGGTGAGGCTGAAAGGAATGTCATGACAGTTTGTTAATTAACTTCTGGTGTCAATATTATATAGCTGTTAATAGTTTAAATCACCAACAAGATAACTACCTGTTCACACTTCCAGACTTCCTGTACTGCTCCTCATCTTTCAGCATTTCAACATGTACATCTATCAGTCTTAAACATCATAGACCTCTTCCTTTTCACTGACTAAACATTAAAAATAACTCTTCTTTCAATTGCTGCACTGACTTTTTCTCAACAGAGAGAATAACTTTCTGCAGTTATTGGCACAGTTGAGTATAAAGTTAATATGAACATTCAGTGGATGATCACTGAGGCAGTATTCACAATTTATCCACAACTGAGATGTGACATATTTCTGAGAGTTTCTAAAATCCCTCTAAATGCTGAGATCAAAGGGAGGCTCTAAAACATGTATCTATATTCAGAAAAGCTGCTCCTGCTTCTCAGCTCTAATCCTTTCCTTTCTTTACCCTTTTACCCTTTTACCTATTTCAGTCTTTAAAGAATATTGTCAAAACTTACATGTGAATCCTTGCCTGGTTTAACTGATAATCATCAGTTAAACCAGGCAAGGCATTACCCTTCACTTTTGACTTTCTTGGTTACCTTGCTTACCTACATAGATAGCCAACGGTAGAGAAATAACCCAGCCGGATGTGAACCATGTCGTTGTAGTTCATGGTCAGTGCCTCAACCCCTTGGCCACACCAGTGTGCTCCGACATTTGACATTAAATTCAAGACCCACTTCTGCTGACATTCAGAACACCATCAATGTAGACATATTTACAAGACCACTTTTGAGCGTGAATCATCATGACAGAATGGGGTCACAATTCTAACATCTTTTCAAACCACTTTTGAACATCTATGGAAGTTTGTGACAGGCTCACTTCTCACATTTGGCTAAGACTACTTATTATAATCAATGGCCATTCGTTTACCAACCAAAATATTAAGCATCGATAAATGTTCTTTACACGCTCACAATTAGACATCTGGTTACAACCTCATTGCTGTAAATGTGCTGTATTAGCCAGCTGGCAAATTTTCAACTGCAGTCCTTTGGCTAGATGTTTTGAAATCTTTAAAATGAAAGGTGTCACCACTTTCTCTACATGCCTTAAAAATGTCAAGATCACTTTTGACATCCAGATAAGACAATGTTTTTGTATGAATGTTCCATCTTAGGAAGTACCGGAATCTGTACTGGACAAGTCTACTCATGATTTTCAATGATCAGCAAGTAATCTAGTGTCCCCTTTAGTGAGATGAAAGTAAATGTGGCAGATGGATGTGTTGCATGTCTGACTTTCATGCAGAAGACTGGAGTTTGCGTTGTGTGACAGATCTGCTATCAACAGTAGTCTGTGCAGCACTTAAGGGAACATACAGAAATCTATTTCACTGCGGTGAGTTTAACAAGCCACAGTGGGGGAAAAATGTAGTCATTGGGATTTGTCACCATAAATCAGAACAATTTATACGTTTGCTTTTTTAAACACACTTATAAGCATAGGTTTGCACAGCTATTTACAAAGGAACACTGTCTCTTTATATCTCTGCTGAAGTATAAATCAAGCATGCACCGCATAGCCATAACTGAGAATTTTAGTTTAACACTTGAAAAGGGCCAACTTTCTTTTCAGAATCAAGAATGAACCTCCAAACCAAAGTGTTTTAGTTGCCTAACCTTAACTATACCCAAACCATAGTTTATTTTCCATAATGACAGTCATTGATAAAATGTACCCACATTATAGATACCGTGTGCTGATAATGTAGAAAATGAGAAATGAAAAAGCAAACTGATTTTAGGGTTTTGCAGAATCATCCAGTATGGATGTTCTTCTCTGTCAGCAGGGTTAAATGTTTGTGACAGACTCACTACTCATCATGTTAAGACCACTCCTGAATGACATTCACAGGTTGAAGATTTAGTGAGTTGGTCAAGACCCTATCTAAATTTACATTTATTTATTTAGCTGACGGTTTCATCTGAAGCGATTTACAATTGGTATATATGTCAGAGGTCGCACGCCTATGGAGCAACTATGGGTTAAGTGTCTTGCTCAGGGACACAATGGTGAATGTGTCACAGTGTGAATTGAACCCGGGTTTCTCAAAAGCCATTTGTCTTATCCACCACAACATCACCACCCCATGTCTAAACCAAAATTGACCCATGACAACATAATAAGCACTCAAACTCTAACATCCTTTCTTGAGAAGAAAGAACACTGCT
>JAPMOB010249813.1:0-80782 GCA_029875015.1 Lepomis gibbosus
ATCGACTGCTAAAGCCAGAAGACTCTGCAAATATGGAAGTGCAGGATCAAACAAGAGGGAGCTTCAGGGAAAAACTGGATTTTTATTGTGTAACCAGGAAAAACATCTGGAAACCATTGACTAGGCCACGTCATCAGGAACAGGAAACGAAAAACCTTCCCCTGACCCCCACCCTAACAGACACATACAAAATATAGCATACATACATGAACTCTATGTTCAATTCTGGAATAGTAGGACCTTAATGGTCCACCATATTTAAAGCATTTCATTTGTTCAAGATGAAATAATCCACTATAATCCTCTACTCTGCCTCGGTCCCTCACCGCTACCCACACACAAATCGTACACAGAAAAGCACACACCAAAAAAATACAAATATGCCTGTGCAAAGCAACCTGTGTGCATCTTGTAACTCTATCTACAAAGAGTGATGAATCAATGCACTTGCACAAGCGGTATGTGTAGACACACACACACACACACCCCCACACCCCTTGTAAAAGCGTGCCTCAACAGAGAGACTTACCCTCAAGCTAGTGCCCCTACCACAAAGGGAATGCAGGGAGAAAACTGCCATGAATGCAAAAAGGATGTTAGCTAACATCTCCCCCTTTTTCGTCACATCCTTCCCTTTCCTCTCTCCATCTCACCCGATCACTTACTTCCTGCAGTGATTGCCTGGGGGAAGACCTGGTATTGTATAGCTTAATCAGCTTTTATCACCCACAGAATAATCTCTCTCTCTGCTGGGCTCTGTATTGTTTAGACATTTCTCTATCTTACTTGTGTGGAAAGCAAAATTTCCTGGACGCAGCTGCCTTGACACCTGTGAGGTCATCTGTCCTACTTTGTTTTTTAAAAGTGGAGGCAAGGGGTAATGTATTGGCTTAATGGGACAGAAAATGGGCGATGACTATGAAGGAAACAATCAATATCACAGGTACCACAAGTAAGCAAGATTTTTATTGGTCAACACCAGGTCAGCATGTAGTCACTCAAGTGTTGCAGCAGTCCAAACGTAGAGATGCAGCAACCCTTACTCTGAGATTTTCTGCTTAAAAGAGCAAGCATCAAATTAAACTTTTTAAGGAATATATGTTTGCGCATAAGTAGGGGGAAATGACATCGTTACACTAAAGGAGGGGTCAAAAAGACTGTGGGCATCCCCCTCAGACAAATCTTGGAAAAGATAGACAGCTTGACATTGCTGTTAGACACTTCAGATTACATCAAATACATAAGGCATTCACATTAGTTTCTGACTAGGGGGAAGTGGGAATAACAGTAAAATTCCAAAAAGTAGCCTACTGTATCTCTGAACTCTTTTTAACCAAACCACACATATATAGGCTATTCCATGTGAAGTCCTTTTAGCTGTGTTTCGACCAAAGCAATTTCCCCCAGAACTAGGAATTTAGTTCTAGCGTTTTTAGTTTTACCCTCCAAATAGTCCCTGCTCAAGGGGTAGTATTTTCCGAAAATACAGAATAATACTATAATACGGCTACTGGCTTTAACTGGAGAATGTTGGGTGCTTTTCTACAATTTCTCCTCTCTTTTCCACCTTGTTTGCAAACCAATAAATCACAATCAACAGTCACAAAAGACTCACCGATGTCCACCTGAGATTGTACGTCGGCATTAAATGTATTGCAGCCTCACGGCCGACGTGCTAGCGGATAGGGTTAAGCTCCTTCATGTTGCTGTGCATTACCACCACCACTCCACTAGATGGCGAACGAAAAGAACTATGGTCCTAGAACTGTGGCCCCAGGATTGCTGCAGTCCTTCAGCTACATAATATTGCACCCGTCCCTCTCTCTCTCTTTCTCTCCCTCTCCCTCATGAACACTTCTGCACGAATCTGTCCAACACAACGCTGTCGATGTAGGAGACCCAGAAAAAAAAAATTAATTAGCAAGCACGTGAGGCGCCTAGCTAAAAATGCGAGCTAAGTTAATGTTAGAAAATACCTTAGTGGTCTTTTAGTGTTGTAGTGGGAACCATGAACAAAAAACTTTCTCTTTTAACATAACATTCTGGGATAGTGGCAGGTATTTACAACAGACGCTGTAAATTATTAATGTTCAAGACATTTACTATATCATAGCAGCTTTTGAGCTTCATTTAAGTTAACGTCACACTTTTTATTCTCAAAACGGATCTACAGACTCTAAAGCCAGCTGCATCAGTTATCAGTTTTCACTGGTAAAGAAAACTGTGGTTTTAAACACTGGCAGAGTAAATATTTTATGTTTGTGTAAGAACAGGTTGCTCAGTGAACTTCATTAACCCGTAACGTAATAGATCCAACAGTACTTAACAACAGTGTAATGCTGTACTTCTTCAAATCACACTAAATCGTCTTTTTAAATGCATGTCATTGTTATATGCAGCGAGTCTTAAGTCAGTTTACAGTTTCGTCTTGTCATAAGTTAACTTCCAGGCAAAAGGCAATCTTTGTAAGTGGCTTCACTGCAATGTTAGGTGTAATATGAAGAGTTTTGATATGACTGCAGTCAGCAATGAGTTTGAAAGTGTCATGAAAAGGCTGATGTTATTCTAAGAGAGTGAATGACAGATTAATGTAACTGTGTGTGAGAGAGAAAGTAGTAGGAAAATAAACATCTGAAGACAATGAGCACTGCACTCACGACACTGCACGACACACGCATACCTGCTTTCCACTCATTATTGGGATTTAATTTTAAAAACCTGGGACGTTACTGTAGTACTTAAGTAAACCCCACTGAATGGTTAGGTTTGTAAAATTATGTATGTAAAATTAGGACAAACAAATGTCTCAGAACATAGATTAAAGGTTTGGTTTCTTCTTATGTGGCAGTAAAGGACAGCATCAATTTCTGACAGCATTGACGGGTTGATAATATCTGCCTCAGCTGCCATTGACTTGCACAATATATCAATAACACCCAACGGACTCAGAGGCTCACTCCCCCGCATAAACAGTCCAAAGACAACGATGGGCTCATATTCCAAACACCAGCCGCTGACATTTGCACAGCATCCACAGAGGAGACGAAAAGCACAAATACTCCAGCTCTGTCAGAGCGCTTGGAGAGTGTAAGCCTTTTCTTAAGACTTTGCTCTTCTTCCATTTCTTTCTTCTTTCTCGGCAGGCGGCCATTTTCCTGGCTCAGACTGAAGGTTGTTTGGCACACCTGGTTCGTAGCAGGAGACAGCAGGGAAATGAGGGGTGGAGGAAGGTCACAGGCTCAGAGCCGGCCAGGAGGCCCCGGCTTAACGCCGGCATTTTATTCAGACAGACAACCAGCTCACTGGTCATTACTGCTATAAGGGGATTTGAGGTACGGCTACAAGCTCACCTATTTCTGCAGCTTTGTGTTAGGTTTGTGTGTACATGTGTGTGAGTGTTAATGTAATGCGGCAGTTCAGTTCTTATAGTAAGCCAAATGATTAAATATTTTTCACAGTTAGAGAAACTCAACAACATACATCCATTTTACCTTATTTATTCTAGTGGTTATTTACTGTATGTTGGTGGGGGGTTTTTCTCTGTCCTGGTCATTATTGAAGCCTTGGACATTTATCGTGTTTGTCTTTTGTCTGTGTTGTTCGTTCAATAGGATGACCGGTCTGTCTGTTTACAGCAAAGCAAATCTACCTATGAGTACAAATACAAGTGACCTAACCTATCTCCCAACACTGTAAAAGGAATCCTTCATACAGCACTGAAAACCGGACAAGAGGAGGAAAATTCTCTATGTCACAACTGCTCTATAGTGGTTGCTTTTTAGCTCAAACTGACCTCTGACCTCCTTGAAAAATTGGCTTACATTGGTCAGATATTTATCCAACAAAATATATTTCTTCAAGTTCTTAAGCAATACATTATTTAAGATCATAATATTTCATTTCCCTTTTTCAGAAGATAACAACTCAAAAAAGATGCATAATAACCTCAACATTTTTAATGTCCAAATTTTGAGGAACTGTGGATTCATTAAGACACATGCACAGACCAGATTATTTTCATGGTTGTGTCAAAGCATTTGAATTTCAAGTATCACAAAAAATGCTTCTGAAATAAATTGCCTACCTTAACTTTAATTAAAGACAAAATATCCCTTCAGCTGTTTACTTAACTAAAAGATGAAGTAAGCAGATAAGATGTGTGTTGCTGCTGTTGTACTGTCAAAAGTAACCTAACAAACTGATGATAGCAAACGTTCATATCAGCATTGTGCACTTCTTGTTACAGTTTTACAGATTAAACTTGAGTGTGGATTAAACAAAAATTAAAAAGGCAGTTTCCATTTCTCTAAGACGTTGCTTATTAGTCTGGATAACACACATGTGCACACACATCCAGCCAACCATTAAACAGACTTGCTGTAAAATAGAACAGGTGTACCTCATTTGGCTGTTGTTAGGATACACATTGATGCGGTTGTGTTTCAGTACTGGATGGATAAACACAGTGACGACCAATCCAAATGAAACTGTCAAACTTCCAAACTCATTGCCAAGCACCTAGTTAGGTACCTAGTTAGGTGCTTGGCAATGAGCACCTAGTTAGGTGTTGGCAATGATGGTTATACCTAACCATCTAGATAACTATCACAACATAACCCCTGAAGACTTGTACTGTTCCACTGGATGAGGCTCTGCCATGAGAGGCTGCAGTGTGCCCGTCCTCTCATTGCAGTACTCTCAGCCGTCAGCACCATCTCCTCCCTGTGCTACCTTCTCCTCCCTGTGCTACCTTCTCCTCATGTCAATGCATCATATGTTAGAGGCCACAGTATAAAGCGTATTCCCATTTCCTCAAACAAAGACCCTCATTTGACTGCACCGGCATATCTCTGTGAAAAATTCAGAGGATGAGGGAAAAAGCAAGTCACTGGCTTTATAGAGGCCTTTGATGCACACTTCTATTTTGACGCATGTGATGTTGTGGAGACCAGCAGAAGAGAGATACGAAAGGTTCCTGAGATTGGCACAGAGCTCCCTTCATTCTCTGATGTCCTCTTTGCTCTGAAGCTGTTTGTTCGGATGTACTACTTCTGCACTCTGTATCTAGCATTTTATTACTGCACTCCAAGTTCTAACCTTAGTAAATGTAAAAGGACATCAGCAACAGAATGTGCATGCAGAAAACCCCCCTGTTGCTCCAGGCAAACATTTTGGTGGTGAGATCCCTACTATCCAGCCTCTTATGCCGGAGCCAATGAGGCAGCACCATAGCCATGCAGGCAACTCAGTGAGCCATGGCATCACAGAATTACAAATAGGAGTCTGTATAAAAATTACTATCATCTTCATCCTGTGGGGGACTTTTGGAGGAGAATGAACTATCTACTAGCAGGGCGTTGCTGGAACAGGTAAACACCACCATGGCGACTTTGGCTGTATTTGCTGGAATCCTGAGGGGGGGGTGCCTAGCTAGTGGTGGGCTGCCTTCAAAAATGTGGCTTGTGTGATCAGACTGTCATTGTCCCTTGTTTCACCCTCACTTGGCAGTGGATGCACACACAGAGGAAGAAGGTGGGGAGTCTGCTTTCTAGTTGTTGGCAGTTGAGAAAAACGATGCCCATTCACAGTTTGGGCATTGAGGCACTCACTGGGCTGAACCAGACCTTCTTTGTTGGCTTTGGAGGGGGGATGCCCTCTCTCTGCATTCCCTTACAGTGAACAAAAAGAGTGTTTTTACAGAGCTGCTCTGTCTGTGCACCACAACACGACCCGAGAGACTGACAACAAAAAAAATTCAGCTCTGTATGATATTTCATGCTTCACAGCAATATACATCAACAGCTTTAACAAACATCAAAACATGTTAGCATTGTCTATTTTGTTGTTACAGTTACTCCCTGGTTTTACATCTGCAAACCTGGACAAAGCACAGGCGCGCAATGTGTCGGTCTGTGCTGCAGCATGAATGTGAGCCTCCAGGAAAAAGAGAAGCCATCTGGAACGGTGCCAGCAGGCTTGAGACAGTGGAAACTGCAGCAACAACAGCAAACCACAAAAACGCACACTAGACTATGGACATGGACACAGGAGCATGCAATGCAAGTAAGCTGGGTCTGTCTGCACTTTAACGCTCTAATAAAAAGGTCCTCACTGAAGGAAACACAATGCTGCAACAACAATTGGGAGGAGGAGGGCGTGATGGAAAATAACTTTTCCTCAGATAACTATGACCTGAAGGCAAGAACTTTGCCGAGCTCAGCTGAACAAACCGGGCAAGCAAAGTCACATTGACATTCACTTGAAAGAGCATCAAAGGAGTAGCTATGAGTCAGTGA
Organism: Lepomis gibbosus; assembly: GCA_029875015.1. NCBI lineage: Eukaryota > Metazoa > Chordata > Actinopteri > Centrarchiformes > Centrarchidae > Lepomis > Lepomis gibbosus. Next base: position 6,297 of record JAPMOB010249813.1, read on the forward strand.
GGGCTCAGTGCACGAGGGCAAATAACCTACTCCGTCCTCTGACGCCTCTGTTGTCATGTTGCACATCACCTCTAGGTATGAAAGGCATGTGAGCAGCATGGAGGGTGACAGCGGGCTGGAATTGAGAGTGACAACAGGACTTATCCGTGTCACATGCCAAGGCTGAAACCCATCTGCACAGGCCAGTGGCTTCCCCGCTACACTCCCACACCCCCCCCTCCTCCTCATCAGCCTCACTTGCCTTGAGTGGGTACAGATGTGTGATCCACAGACGTTCCCACTCTGGAGCCCTTATTGGACCTGGAGGGCTTAACAAAGGATGACACACAGCTTGAAGAGCTCCTGGCCAAAGTGTCACAGCACACAGTCACATCATTTGCAGCCGATTGTGTGAGGGTGATAGAGGTGCAACAGCTAAATGCATTTTATCACTCAAAATGACCTGAAGCAATGCAATTTAACAGCACGCATAATACTAGTATGGCAATCTCATCATTTATATGATTACATGCACACGGGCAAATAATAAGAATACATTTTAAAAATATTTTACAAACACAATGATGTTGGAATATCCTGTATTCCTGCTCAATAAAATGCAGCTTACACATCCCATGGAATGGATTATTAAAAAGTTATCTTTTTTTTTTCTGGAAACACTTTTCTGGACTTATTCTGATTGTTTATAGAATATTAGACTTCATGTAAACTCAGCTACAGACAGTGGAAACACTCAAGTTATCTTTACTCCTGACACTGTTCTCCAAAAGCGCTGAGTAAATTTAGACAACCAATATGATTGAGTGGGATTTATTTTGTCTGTTTGACAGGAGCTTCGCAAACAACTGTCCCACCGCTTCTATAGACTGTAGGCTACTATCAGAAAAATCCAGAAAACAAGAAAATCCGATTCAACAATGGAAATAACTTCTTTCAAGTGTGCATGACTGTTATTATATCTGAATAAGGCAGGCTGCTGTTTGTCTGTTGTGTTTGTTGTGACAGCACAAACATGCCGGCAGCATTCAAAAGAAGACTGAAACTTATTTGCTCTATGAAGCCACAGAAACATAAAAAAACTGCTTGTTGATTGTTTTATGGAGAAAGTGTAGTGATGTCAAATCACTGACAAGATGATTTGATCAATATGGCAGATTAGACTTGATATTGCACAACATGGTCATAAATTCAACCCCAAATATACTTCCTCAAACTGCATTTCCCCTAATACAACCAGATGATAACTGCACTTCAACCTAACCCTTCAGGCTACTGTGTGTCAACTGTCCAACCTCTGCATAAACATGCAACTGCCATGATCCTCCTGCAGGGTAACGTTAACTGTCACATCCTTACCTCTTTGACTTTCTCCCGGCGCTCGTTGGTCTTCGGGTCGCTCGGCTTCCCGTTGTCTCTCCCCAGCGGGGGCTTGAGCAGACACCTTTTGAACTTGTTAAAACTGAAAGTATCCGAGTTGCCACCATGGTCAGAAGATGTAGCCTTCTGCGAGGCGGACTCCGTTTTCGACCTCGGCGGAGTCAAATCCTCCTGCGCTTTGCCCCCGGCGAGCCGTTCATCGGTCGCCTCATGAGAGACGGACGGTTTGCGGCTCAGACTTTTCAGCTTGGTGCTGGTCTCCCCCTTGGCCGAGGTCATCCCCCGAGGGTGCTCCTGCTCCTTGGGTCTTTTTAAGTGCTCCCTGGCATCGTTCTCGGATCCGGAGCCAACAGTGACTGGCTGGGTCTCCGTCTTGGACAGAAAAATGCGTTTTAGTCGGACAGAGTCGGGTAAAAAGAAGAGGGCCCCAAAACACAGTGTTACCAAACCCGAGAGAAAGAGCAGAAATACGAATTTCTGGGACAGGCGCAGACCCATGCCCGATGCCGACACACCGGGCAACTTTCGGAAAACCATTGAAACTTTTCTTCTGACGTTGCCTTAAAGTATTTTCTCCAACACTGCACAGTGTTTTGACAGTCTCCACTCTCTACTGAGCAGCGTCTCTGCTGCCTTGAGTCATGTATAAAAACTAGATATGCGGGATTTTAAAACACACCCCCGTGACACTTAGAGTAGCATAAACAGCCTACCAGAGCGGTCTTTATCGCGCTATCGATTGGATCTGCATATAAGCGAAGGTTAGGCCTGCCTACATCAACAATTTACCAATCATTTGGCAGCAACTCCAGAGCTTTAGGGATTTGTCTACATAACGCAATCACTGACATCAATAGACTGCAGGATTTGGGTTTAATAAAAACAGCAGCTTCGGGCTGATAGATAAATGACACTGGCGTTTACTGAAGCACTGAGCTATGTTCAAGAATAACAGGATCACTATAGCATACGCCGGGCTAACAAATAAATGCACTTTTAGAAGAGATAATCAAACGTCTTGCAGTCTGCCAGGCCTGTGAACAAAGTTGTGTCTCGATGCATTATTCCACGCCGTGCAAATCGTCAATAACACACTGCCTCACGGCGCAAAACCTCAAGCGTGCAGCAGAGCATCTTTTCCTCGTCTCCGTTTATGCCGACCCACGTTGCTGCATTGGGCTACAAGCCTGAAATCACATTTGAAATCATAAGCCGTTTTGATTGCATCTAAGTTATCCTGTGCAGCTGGTGGACAGAAACGCGTGAATATTCATGTCGCCTTATCTGTCAATTGCGCTCCCCTAAAATAAAAAAAGAAAAGCCTCCGTTTCCACTGGCGTCAACACGCCGGGCGACACAAATCGCTGGATGACATGAAAGAAGGCGGGTTTTGTCCCATGCGAAGTTATCCTAGCCCCTGATCCAAATCCATAGAATACACAAATCCACCATCCAGTCCGCCGGTTTCCAACAAAGACGGACACAGCGCCGCGTCGTCGCTCCGATACCCCGACCGCCGTCTGCCCGCCTTGCCTTCGCTCTCTCGCCTGTGGCGCGCACTTGTGTCGCTGGGTCGTGGACGTCCGCTTGCGTAAAAAAAAGCGAGAGGAGAGGGCTGGAAATGTAACACAGAGCCCGGCGCAGGCAGGGGGAAGAAGGGGAGAGACGAAAACGGTCCGCCGCTCCTGCTCGACAATCCAGTGGGCTGGTCGTGTTTCTTGATGGATATTCACAGCGGCTTATCAAAACACAGTTAAGCCGCTTGGACAAAAGCAAGAGATCTGGTCTGAATGGCTCGCTGCACGTTAGAAAACCCTCCACACCCCCGAGGAAAATGAGCCTTTTAATCCTGGAAAAGCTTTTAGAAGTGGATAGATATATCTGCTCCAGATGTCTGAACAGTCCACAGGAATTAAATAAGCAATATATTGAGCCAGACATAAGGAAAGATTGCAGCCCACCATACAAGACTGCGTTCAGGGTTTTTCTGGTTTATTTTCAAGATGTGTCTATTAAAGACAACAGTGAAGGGAAACTCACCTAATGAAAAGTGACCTTTATTAATTCTAGTTATTCATTCAATACATTCATATTATTTAATGTGTGGAAAGTTATCTTGTTAGTCTCTTAAGCATCAATTTTTGCTTCTCAAATAACGTTACCTTAATCATCTTTTTTTCATGTGGGAATTTGGCATGGACCTAACTTCACATTTAAGCTAACGTTAACATAGCTAACAACTGGTTCCCTAAAAGTTTAAAGAGCCAAGCAGGTCGTGTGACAGAGCTTACCCTAGCTTTGAAGGTATTTCCCGATTCCTTGAAGACTCTTCTAATAAGCTGAAACAAAAAATATTCCGTGGGATGTAATGTTACATTAGAGAAGCTTGTTTAGCACATTTCCCGCGTTGCAACTCTTGATTAGTCAATTTACTAGCCGGAAGTGACGCATCTCCCTCCAAGTCTTGTTTACTATCAGGTTCTAAAACTTATTCTTGAAATTTTTGTTTTACAGAGTAATTTATGTATATAAATGTCTTTTTATACATTTTTATTTTAAATGACATGTTCATATTTTCTGCAGCATACACAAAAAGCAAGGAGAAATGTCACTGGGAGGCTATGGCTACCATCTTTGTTTGGCGGACAAAAAGGGTTACCACACTGGCAATGGGTTAAAAATCTTTTTTTAATGTGCAGCAGACTGGTCATTTGTTATTGTACGTGGGTAGAATAGTCTGTAAGCAATCTGAAAATGTCTTCAAAACACCTGTCAGTGTTGCCAAAGCAGCTGCAGGGGTTTTCAAAGTTTGGCTTCTTTGCAAAAGTCTGAACTGTAAAGAAAAATAGAATGATCAGTGCCATAAACTAGAGCTATATGCTCATGATGGACCACAGACGGTCCACAGAGAAATCTGCACTTTTATGAACTCCAGTAAACTCGTAATACATACCGTCATGTATTTTCCTATGTCATCTGTGACTGATTAATTTTTTGGGCCTGTGTTGTTGCAAAGCTGCCCACTGATCTGACTTAATCTGAAGCACTATCCTATCATGACAACAAACTAATCTAGAAACTGCATTTTCTCTATACTTTACCACATTGCTTCTGTCCATGTTGTTTCCCTTTAGATTTTATTCTGCTGAACATGTGACTCAGAGAATTGAGATCTTCCGACATGCAAGCTTAGTGTTGTTGCTGTTAAGATTTCAGATCCATCTCCATGACTGAGCAAACTATGTGCTGATGAAGACTGTGTGATACAGTAGAAAGATCTGGAAAAAGCTAGTAAGTGGACCCTGAGTTGGAAATGGTGGACAGGAAGTTTATAAAAGTTTGTTTTCATAATGTTTACATAAGCAAGATAGAAACTAAAGTGTCAACAGTGTTTTTTTTCTGGATTAAATAAGATAGATGGCCTCATGAGTTGGCCATTATTGAAGAGCCTGCACAGCACTATTCAACTAATGCACCTGAAAGCAGGAATGAGAAAATAAAGGTCTGATCAGTTTCAATATCGGTTTTTAATTACTGGGCATAACCCCGCCCCTCACCCAAAGGCCTCTACTCGTCCTTGGAGACCCGGTGTTCTGCGGTCCAAAGGTTGCCTCAGGATCTTCTTACAATCAATGTATTCAATGCAGACCATCAGTATCATTGACATTCTTGACAATGTCTGAGGAACTCCTAATGAACCTTAAGCTCAGATCTTGATGTATCCTTCACTCCCCACCGTTATTAGAAGAATAATTTCAATATAAAAATTTTTTTTACGTTCCAAAAAGTTGACTAGAATTTAAATATTTCCTGTGAAGGTTTATGTGTGCTAAATAATACACACTTATCAACATCTGACACGTGAAACTCCTCAGACAATTCTTTAATAATCATCAGGTGCATATGGTGGGACAAGCTCATTTTAAGGTAGGCTAATTTGTACTGCATTTGACCCTGCGTTTTCACTTTTAAGCCATCCTTCCTAATTGAGTCAGACGGGTTGTCTGTAATTTACAGAACAGAGGGGAGAAAGAAGACAGAACTGTTGAATTAGCCTTTTTTATTTTGTGATCCAAGAGCATTTCCTCTGAGAGTAGGTAAATCTATGAAGCATTTTGTGGGCTTTATCACTGACAAAAGGACAGTTTGTAGTCAGAGAGAGGGGCTTTGTGATGGCTCAGCGTCTGTGTATAATGAGGCTTGAATTTTCTTTGTTTTATGCACTACAACATACACTCAGTGGCCACTTTATTAGGTACACCTGTACAATCTAATATTGTCTATAAACTGTTGGGCCATAATGTTATGATGCCTTAAAAGTTGTTTTTTGGACACTGTAATAGAGGTGTTAATTCAATTCTATGTTTTAGCATTGAGTTCATAGGTCAGTGAAGGTGTTGTGTAGAGGACTACATTTCATTCGGAGGTGTTAATCTGCCTCTCTCATGTATGTAAAATGGGGAGGACACACACCTCTCTATTTAAGGTGGTCCACTACACCACCACCTTTAACTATGACCTCAGTTATAAACATATATTTGAATTTTCTTTTGACATTTATCATAGATTTTGTAAAGGTAGAATTTTTGGCAGAGCAGTTGTATTGGATTGCATTAGATTACACAGGTGTAGCTAATAAAGTGGCCAGTGAGTTTATATATTGCACAGCTCTGGAAAAAAGGCACACCATTAATGTAAACACTGAGGCATTTTAGATACATTTTGCCTTATGGATTATTCATCTGTTTATGCTGATTCCACTGAAATAAAATACCAACTGCAGCCTTTTTAAAACAACTTAATAGACATATCAAGTCAATGTTTCTCAAAACGCCAAGTTATAGATGAGTTCAGTCGTTGAGCTTGCATGAAGCTACACCAAGCAGTGACAGCTTAGTTTATCACAAGAATAGATGAGCACAGCAATACGGTCTCACCAATACCAACAGGCAAGGGTAAAATCAAAGTGCACACATTTTTCACTGAAAATAAATGGTTTATATATGTAAATGGATCCTATAAAAGCCATTTCTTGTATGCTTTGCATTCACTCTCACAAGTGAAACAAACTGATGTTGTCCGGATCCAGTATACGATTTCACAGCAGAAATGTCATTTGTGGTGACTGCTGGCTCTTGATAATGCAGTATTAGCAGCACACACACACACACACACACAGCATCCTCATCAGCTCAGTGCTGAACATACTGGCATCCTGATCCTTCATGTACAAACATAATTTATACGCATGGAGAAGGAAATCTGGCACTGCATGTGAAGTTGTTTGCATGTGGGTAACAAGGATGCATCCCTCGGCCGGGCTTTGTTATCAAAGTGACTCATGGTTTATCAGTTGGGAACCATTTTCACAAACAGAATACATTAGGGAATAGAAGAAATGATATTGTGCCCTCTTTTGTACTCCTTATTGGCATGTGGTAATGATTACAGGAGACATGTTCTGTGAGAAAAATATTTATCATTCTGTTCTCAAAGACAAGACCAGTTTGTTTACTGTTTATTTTAGGATTTGTCAAACAATTACAAAATGACCACTGAGTCTCTAAAAGTATGCGGGACATGGACTAAAACAGCTGACTGTCTTTAAAACATTGTTCGCAGAGGGGCACAGACAGTGTCCTATGATCCATAAGCATTTCTGCTCTTGTATTTAAAAATTCAATCCCCAACCCACACTGATGTTTTATTCATCAAACAAGATGCCAATGAAAAAGTCCATCTCTGTGTTCTGCTCATACCAATACATCAAACAGCAGGCAGAGATGTATTGGCCCGTGCCAGCGTGTCTGGATTAATAATGTCACCATGCCTGCTATTTGTTTCTTTAAGCACAGCTGCAAAGCCTTCCCTGACTTTAGAAATCATGGCCCAGCAGGGTGCTTGATGTTGAGCCATAAATATCAGGGATTGCTTTTTGGGATGGGGTGCTGACCCTGGTGCATGATATGAGATATATTCAAGTCTTAACAAAGCATACTTTAGATGGGGACCCAACTGTAACCCTTCATGAATTCTGGGTCATCTGACAAGATGTGACACTGGCACCTCAATCCTGATCACCGTGTGCTGAAGCTGTGTTAAGTGATGGAAGAAGTCTTCAGATCCTAAAATGTACTTAAAGCCAAAATGCGGATTATACAGAATGGCTCCTGTCAGAGAGTTTATTAATATTATTGCTGATGTCTAAATATATAAGCAGCATTTGAATGTTGTAACTGATCATAGCGGGTAGTTAAATCTATAACATAGCACCATCTTTTATAAGCTTGATCATGGAAGTAACTATTAAATGTAGCTGTCAATAAGTAAAACAGTAGGCTATATTATTTCTCTGTGAATTATAGTGGAGTAGAAGTATAAAGTAGCAAAAATGTTATTCAAATTGTACATAAGTAAGCAAATGTACTCAGTTACTTCAAACATTGCTAGTACTTTATGTTCACTAATTTGCTTATTGTGTGCACAATTCTTCTGAAAAAAATCCCCACCTCTCTCCTCAACATAAATACAACACAGCTCAGATCAACCATCAGTGCAAATAGTATCAGCGGAACAATAAACTCAACATTATTGCCTTCCTGAAGCTATATTTGTCAGTTCCTTTTATAGACAAGACAAACAGCAGACTGCTGTGTGCATGTGGCCCTCGAGTGACCCTTCTCCACCAGATTCATAATCAAAACATTTCTTGTTGTGTAACAAAATATTTTCAAAGCACATTTGCCGACGCTGAAAATCAGAACGTTCACTTGTGAGGAACATCAATGCAGCGGTTCAGGATTTTTATTGCCTAAACACAACAATTAACCATACATTGGAGGGGGAATATGGGCCATGTAAATGAGAGGGAATTCAATAGCAAACACACCATTAAGCTGATGGAATGGGACCACAGAAAGTCTGATTTTCTCCCCAACACACCAATTGAACATGCCAGTGTGCTTTTGGTGCACTAATCATTCCTACAGTAAAATTACAAGTGAAAAAGTAGAAGATTGTTCAGTGATGACAGCTCTTGTTAAGGAGTCAAGTAGGTTTATGGCTGCACAGTGCCATCCATTGGTGTTTGTTATGCATTGCAAGCAGAGCCCTGAGACATCATCATTTCTGAGGTTGGTGTAAAATTCATCTTTCAGTCCTTTGCGCCAACATTAAAATCGATCACATTTTATATTGAACAGATGTTGCACTAAAAGTATACGCAAAAGTTGGGAACAAAACAAACAGCACCATTATATGTAAAGGGCAGCCACTTTAAACATTAAAGAGCGATCGGGAGAAAATAAACAGAGGAGCCCTCATGCAAACAAGACCAATTTAACCAGGTCAACCATTGTGGGAACCCAGCTGACAAACAAATGAAACCCAGTGTTTTAACTACAGCAAAATTGAAATAAGTAAACACTCGGACCAATCCATTTGAAAAGCTTTCAGGCTCATTTCACACTCCTCATGTAAATATGCAGCACCGGGGAAGGCTATTAAATATCTGGCATGAGTTTTATATTATGTCTATTTATTTCACAGTAAAAAAAGGACCCATGAAGTCCCAGTCACTTACAGTATGTACTTGTTTTTCCCCAGTTGTTATTCTAAATTCTGTTTGCAGCTTAAGAGCAGAGAGAGGTAGACACAATGCTATTATAAGAAAATATAAATAGAATTTAATTCATTCCAAAGTAAAGTTTTACGTCAAAGGTGCTCAGTTTACATAAAATGAAAGCAACACTATGACTCTGATTGGGAACCATTGTCTTAATGCCATGGCCACCTCAAAGGAAACGTTTGACATTTTAGGAAATACACTTATCCAGCAGACAGTTACTTTAACTTAGTATAAAGGAGAAAACAGCTAGTCTGGATCTGTCAAAAGATTACACCTAGTAGTACCTCTAAAGCTCACTATTTAACAACTTCTGTCTTGTTTGTTTAACCATAACAAAAGCCTAAGCATAAAAATGACAAGTGACTCTACAGGGGTTATGTGCTGGACTGTTTCTTGCCAGGCACAGTGACTTCCTGAAAGTAAGCTAACTGGCTGCTGACAGTAACTTCCTGTTTACTATATCTATGCGAGAGTGCCAATCTTCTAATGTAAAATGTCAAACTATTGCTTTAATCTAGACTAAACATGGTAACCCGACCCCAGAGTTGAAAGTAGAGAGATTCAAGACATAGATAAGCAGTATAGATGAAAGTGCTGGTATTTGAGGAAAGCATTTTTCAGTTATATCCAGATAGGCTCTATGATGTTGTTGTGCTGTACTACAGATAATGTCCTCTGATTACTGTCTGTCAAACACACATAAACATTCAGTTTGTTTCACATCAGTTATATCATAGATTTATGGACGGGAAAAACTCTTCTCTCAAACACAACTCTATTGTTTGCTTGTAATGTTGGTGATCTGGGAAGTTAAGCTTATTTTGCTGTTTACTTACTGTTAATTGCTCTGGATGAGTATCAGCTAAATGCCTACAAATGCAAATATAAAGAGGATTTTCGGCCAAAAACAATTCTAGTAATTAGAGTTTCAAATTAGACTCTTCAGATGTAAAATGAACTTGGCCATCCAGAGGCTCTGCTAGAAAACGATAGAACTGCCAACAATTAAAATGAGTGAATATTATAAATAGAGCATATCCATTCCAAAAATATTACTGTGGGGATCTGGTTGTCAGGCCAAGCTGGTTAAAGAGTCATTGTAATTTTCCATTTAACAGAAAGAGAAGCGGAATAAACAAACTTCCTCAGCCAGAGCGGCCACAGCTTCCTCTCTGGATACCTCAAATTCTTCATGCAAACTGTAGCACTGCCAACCCGAGTATGCTTTACACTTTAACAAGGCAGACTATTCATTCTGAGTTTATTAGACTCAACAGCATCCAATTATCTGTCTTCCAGATATATAAATACAAAATCTGTTGTATCTATTTTCAGAATAGTGAATGTCCGCTGATTTGATTTTAATCATATTGCTCTCTCCCCTCTGGCCAAAAAAGGTTCTTGCAATGGGGAGTGGCGATTGCGCATTTGATAAGATGTACACCTTTGGCATGGTAGACCTGGGTTTGATTCCCACTGTGACACATCCATCACTGTCTCCCTGAGCAAGTTGCTAGTAGCCCTCACTTTCAGGGATATTACTAGCTAAAATGGAGCAATTCACTTGTGTTAATGTAAGTAGTTATTTGGTTGAACAACACATACATACAAGGAAATCACGACACACAGCACTGCTATAAAGTGAAACTTTAATTTGGTGTATAGTGTCTGACATAGTTTCATTTCTGGTTGTTAGTTTTACTGGTCATTACAAGAATGGAATTATGAAAGCAAAGATGAATGAATCAAGAAGAAAGTGCACATTTGTTATCTTTCAGGTTCTGATTTGTACATTGTTAGAATACATTTTTAATATGTGTGTGTATATATATATATATATACACACATATACATACACACACACACACTATTTCCCAATTATGTACATAGAAAATAAATTAAAAAATCCTATTATTGCAAAATTTTAATTTGCAAACAGCAAATAATTGACTGACACATAAATTCAACAAACATGAAGAAAAAGAAAACAAAAATATGAATAAAAGGAAAATGTAATCCACTATCAATTCATAGCATAGCAGTCACTGGGATTTAAAATCCCAGTTTCTGTGCTTTAAGACTTAAAAATGCTGAACCCTTCCCTGTTTATAAGGCCCATCAAAAAGTGCAATCCTTTTTCCCTATGATGTGTCACCTGATAATCAAGCACAATGTGTAAACTACATTAAAGCCACTTATTGCTCTCTCTAACATCTGGTGTTTTGAGATAAAGATACAGCTTTGTTAAAGTGCTCGGTGTCTTTAAAATGGTGGTGTACAAGAAGAAGCAGATGAGGCATATTGGAGAACGATGAGCTAAACGAGGGAGGAAAAGTTTATGGGTGGTGGAGTAATGACACTGCAGGGTCATTACTGATGATGTGTGGGTGTGCATCATACTGCCTTTATAACTGGACAGTATTTGTCTAAAGTTCATCCACAATGTAACAGTAAGAAGCACTGCTAAGCTGGTCAAATCCTACAGTACTAACATACCAAGGTTCTTGCATATTTTAGCCCATGTTGTTCAAATCATGTAGTAATAAAATTAGTGCTGACAGTTTTTGACAGCATATATGTACTGTCTTTTATTTTGTATTTGTGTTGTACTACTTTTCTGGGCAGTCATTTATTATCATTCATTTTAGTGGTGCAGTTTTAAAAGATAGACTGTGGAAAAAAATGTTAACCTATCTTAAATAAAGATTAACACATCCGATTGGCCGTGTGTACATTTTGGTTGCTGTAATTGTTCCTCCTGTTCATCCTGGCCGTTAAAAAATCCCTTCTTAAAGCAATTTCAGTGATGGGAGACAGAATCCACAGCACTCATTTCATAAAAAAATGCATTGCAGTGTGCCACAGAAGACAATGAGTCTTCAGCAATCTGAGTTAAACAAATAAAGTAGGTACCCAATATTACAGCTTTTTTAGAATAAAATTCCCTTTTTGTGTTTCCTTGTTGAGCTGCATTTAAGGAATGGTAACACAAAGGGCGAATTTTATACCAAAAAAACTTTGCTAAAGACTCATTATCTTCAGCTACACTTGACTTTTCACACACATCACTAACATTGATGTTGCATTAGGATGAAATCTCTTCACGGTCAGCATGGACAGAACAAACCAGAACAGAAACCAAAAAAACATTTCAATGTACATGTTACGTCCCGGTGGCATAACGGCAGCAAACATATCTTGTTGTTGTTTTGATAAATCTGCAATGTCACAGACCTAAAAGCTGATCTGATGTTCATGGTGATATATCAGAATCAAGTCTTTAAAAGATTTGTTATGTTTGTTGAATGAATGGAAATGAATGGCTGCCTGAATACCAAGGAAAAACAAAAAACATGCAAAACATGCAAAAAACTAGTGAGGCCTTAAAGGGTAACTTCGGTATTTCTTTATCTGGACTGTATTTTCCCATGTTTTTGTGTCTATGTGACTAACTGGACCAACATTTTTTTGAAATTGTTCCATCATTCAGTATTTTTAGTACCATTTTTAATTAATGGAGTCTGGTGGCTTTGGTAGTTTCCGAAAAACAAAAATCTGAAACAATGATATTTCTCTTTAAAAAGGTCCATCTCTGTAGGGACCCTTTTCTATAATGATGTCAGACACTTGTAATAACATTCTGGGCTCTTTCCTGGGTGTATTTTGATGGGGACCAAATGCCCCCAAGGATTACATTGCAGCCTGTTTCCCTGCTGCTGACAATGTGCTAAGCTCAATACTGGATACTGTATTGGAATACTGAAAACTTCAAAAATGTTTTTACAATTACTCACATGGAAACAAAAACGTGAGAAAATGAGGTCCAGGTTACCCTTAAAGGTAAAGAGACTTATCCACATATGTAGCTGATTGTAATTGATGCCTTCATCTTATTTTTCTCAGCGAAACAATTGACTTTCGGAACACTGAATTTAAACATAAAGCTAATAAGCTGTACTGATTGTTGTTTGTAGCTGTAAATTCATTCACTCAAGCCTGAACTCAGTTCAAAGTTCGCATTACCAGTGCCTCTGGAGTGCGGTTAAAGGTAAACATAAGATGTTACAAACCCATACTGAAGCCTAAAAACTTCTGTAAAGCACATGGAGTGATACAATACACGTGAATCCAGATAAAGCACTTGACAATAAAAGCAAGGGACTTACAAATCCCTGTAAAGCAAAAAAAAAGTCTTTGTACAATAAAGCAGTTAGATAAAGCACGTAAGTGTTATAAAGCAAACAGAAAAAAATTGAAGTTGAAGTGAATGCTGGTGAGGCAACAGTGTTGATATTGTAATTCAGTCCAATACATACAATGAAAACACCCGCCACAAATTTTTAGCACTGTAGACATTTTAAAATAAAGAACAGTAAGCATTCATTTCAAGACATGATTTAAATGTAAAAGTTTTCATTCAAAACAAAGGCATGATGTGTATGCATATCTATGACATTATAATATTTGAATAAATATATATTCTTCTAAAGGCTGTATGGCTTGAGATTAAAGTTTTCTGCACCAAACATTTCCCTTCAAGCAGTGTGAGAATGTTTGCCCATAAAGATGCATTTGGTATGAAAAATAAAAGTATTAAAATAGTGTTTGTTTACTTTTTACAATTTAAAAGTCTTTGGAATAATGTGAAGTAATGAGGGATGTGGTGTTTCTTGTTTGGAGAATTGTTTTTATTTAAATAGGAGATTTTTGGTTTTGATCACATCACCAAGTTACGTTGACTCATGTCTCCGATATGAAAAATGCAACATCTGTGCAGAGCATGAGGCATATTCTCTCTGAGATACCTTGCTTTGCATTCACACAGTTACATGTGTTCACAAGTGGGAGTATGTTTAAAAATGCCTTACTTGCTGCAACCTTCCTCAAACCTACTTTCTCTGCAGAGCAGTTAAGGGCAAAGACAGTTAAAACTGCTGTTAATTGGAAGCCAAATCATATAGCATCTGAAAAATTGTCTGAACAGCACCATATCAGGCATTAGACAGTTCTCTGGGTTTCTGTAACTGCAGATTATGAACCATTTTAGAACCTCATAAATGCTGCACGGAAATATCACCATCCTTAAGCAACAATAAAAGCAGGATTTGAGGATGGGGGAAAGTGCCACATGTCTCTTCACTTGTCAATTCTGCAAAACAATCCTTTTCTCTTTGACCCTATCCTTGTTGACATTTTCAGCACACTTTTCCGCTCCGACTCTCCGCCCCCTCCACACACACACATTTCAGAAAGGAAATTCAATTTGGTCGAGACTACAGAGATACACAAAGGTTTGATCCTCCCATATCTCAGCTGCAATAATCCTTTTAGAAATTGTGAAGCAGAAACTCACTAGACAACAGTGCAAGTACGCTCATATGTTTCAATGTTGAGGTTTGCTTTCAATAGTTAAGTTCTTTGGATGGCCTGCATGGAAAAACTACACTCTTACAGTATAGTGACAACAAACAGTGGTGAAAGAATACTTCTGGGTTTACAATATAATTGTTATTGTCTGGGGTACTTGTTAAAAAAAACCTACATTACAGCAGAGAGTGACTTACAGTATCAACAAAATACAAGACTACATTTTAGTGCTTCCTGTACTACGAAAAAGATCCTCATATCCAGATCTTTTCATTATCTAGCTTCTAACAACCGCGATCAGGATAAGTGGTCACACGCTTGGTGAGCAGGTGTGGCTACGGAGTAAACAGTATCCATGCTCAAGTAGTCCACAGCTTCTTATTCCTCCCCATCTCTCACCTACACTGCTAACTCAAAAACCTAGCTTGAGTAGGTAATGGCTTAGGGAGAGATTATTGCTTTTAATTGGGTGGCGAATTAAGGTGATTATAAATTCAGATCCAGAATTGTTGGGATTCCCTGACAAAGTTACAAAGTAAGGTGCAAAAAGCTGTACAATTTAAACAACACCATATTGGTAATGATAAAATAGTTGTTTATTCATTTAATGCATGGGGCTGTTTTGTTGTTTCATTGGATACTAATTATTTAGTTCATACAGATTTCTCAGTATCCAAATATTACACCTATGTAATCTATTAATTAATAAACACTTATGTATGTAATAAGGCAATGAAATCAAAGGTGTGCTTGTTTGGGGAGTTTGAAGGTGCATGCTTACTGGACAGCAGCACCAAACTGTTACATACATGTAGGCCTAACTTACCCCACATAATAAGTAATCCATACCGTATTTATGATAATAGTTACCACATACCTTAAAATAACTGTGTACTGTTGTTGGAAATTAAAAACCCCTGTACTAAGCTGATAAATGAGCAGAAATACATTTACTTTGTAAAACAACAAAACAAAAAACTCATGCCATAAAAAGTGATCAAATAGTGGTTGAAAGACCACAACCACGGATTCAGTTCCCAACAGTTACTGAAAACTCACATTACCTGCACCCTAATAGCAAAAGACACGACCAGTCTCTATAAGAAACAAATGCGGCTTGAAGTTATAATTAACAAATTAATATTAAACTTAATTTAAATACCAACATATATGCTCATGATATTTATCCTAACTGCGACAGGCTGTGTGTGACGGACTTGGTAGCAACTAAAAAAATTTCCAGAAAAACATAATTTCAAGCGGTAAGTAGACTTTCTTTCTATAAATATCTTAAAAGTACAAGAAAGTACAAGGTTAGTCATTCAGCACAAAGATAAGAATAGAGACACTAGTTAGCTGCAAACCTTAAATCCTGCTTACAGGCTAGGGCTGAGCGATATGGTCAAAACTTTTATCACAATAAAAAATTCCATACCATTTGATATTGATAATTATCATCATAAATGTTAAATCATTATTTCTTTTACTACATTTAAAGACTGATTTTTGCTCCTGAGTGAAAGTTGAAGAAACCAGATGGTTAATTGTGGTTTTAAACTATTCTTTATGGTCAGAACATGACAAACCCTCGCCAAACAGTGGATTGACAGGGCTCAGATAACTTTTCAGTCATAGATGTACACACTGATTTTGTTTATTTTAATGCCCGTGTTTGATTTCACCTTTGACTTTTGCGGTGGTAATGTGTTGCATGTGTACAAGATTACAAGACTCCAGTTTTAAAGGTTATTCATAAATATATGATATTGTAATAATTTACATATTTTACAGATCTATACTGCATAGAATTTCAGTTTCTTTGCCATGACATGCCAGTCTTAGATATCAAGAAGGTTAAGAGTTGTGGAAAGATTCCTATACAAACTAACCTTTACTTGTTTTGTCCTGTCATAAGCTGAACAGTGATGTAGGACATGATAGCTTCTCGTAAAGGCCAGTAAAAAAAAATGCAAATAGGCAAATAAAAGAAAGTGAGTGTTGCAGTGAAAGAAGCAGTGAAGGTGACTGTTAGATGAGCACTTGTTCATTACATCAATATTAAGAGAAACATTTTCTACTCAACCCCTACTTGAGTGAGTTTTAAAGGGTGTTCTAAAGTTGAGGTAAAACATAAAACATCTTCACAGACACGTGACATGACACCATGTGGATGGAGAATCAATTTCTGACATCAAAACATCTGTGTTTTGATGTCAGAAATTCTCCCAAATCCATCTCTGTCTTACAAGCCTCCCAAACACTTAGCTTTACTCCACATGTATAGATCAAAACTTCTTTATGCAATAATGAGGAAATTTTCAAGTCCACTCAACTCCCTCTAAAGCCAACGGACAAAGCCACAGGTCTGTAAGCAAAGAACTGTGTATGTTCATTTACACAGTGACAAAATACATCCAGCTTTTAACCTACATCCCACCAACACTGGAACAAACTGATTGCAAACAGATGTTAGTACCCCTGAAATTAGATAATGTTTTTAAGAGACAAAAATAAAAATGCACCATGTGAAAAGGTTTGACATAAAATAAGGCCAAATATTTGAAACTAGCTACACTGTTTTAATGTCCAGCAATTTCAAGTAGCACAATGAAAGAACAGTTTCAGTGAGATATTTGAATATAACAAACACCTGTACTCAGGTGCTGAAAACTGGATTAAAGTATTTTGCTTTGTTGATTAGGTCCTTGACATGCTAGGTCCTGGCCCGGCATGCCTCAATGAATGTAACTTTAAAGAAAGAACACTTTGTTAAACCATGAACAAACATAAGATTAACAAGAAAAAGGAAATAAGACAAAAAGTCTGACACTAAAGTAAAAATGACAGTCAAAACCTTTGGTAATGCATAGTTCTTTCCTGAATGTCTCAGACGATCAACCATAAACCCCACCAGTGACTGCTTTTTCAGTCCTTTCTACAAAAAATAAAGAGCAATGACAATAACAAACAAATGGCTCTTTTTCCCGCTTCTCAATCTATATTTGATTTCTCTTTCTCATTTTTACAGCAAAAGCAGTTTTGGCTTTTTTGATTTCTGAACCAAAGAGATTATTTAGGGCAAAGCAGTGAAACAGCCCTCTCCCATCTAACCAGTGAAGGTGGACATGCAATCTGACCCCTCCGCAGCCAGTCTGCCACATCAAGGCAGGAAGGGTTCATCCTCCTCCTCGTCTGCACTAGGACCGGGGTCACTCAGGCACCTCATCAGCTTCTGCTGTTCTCTGGGTTCGTCCGCCTCGCCTGGCTTGTTAGGTCCACTTGGCCCCGAGGGAGGCTTCATCATCAGGCCCTGTTCTTCCTCCTGCTGCTGCTGGCCGCCCCGTCTGAATTCATCCATCAGGTTGACTGAGTCTGGCGACTGAGGAGAAGCCAAGTCTACCTTGATGGTCGGCACTCTATCTGATGCTGCCTTCGTGCTGTAGGCTTGGGGGTCTATAGGCAGGACAAGGGTATATGATTAGGGTTTTAGCTTTAAGAAGGGATCTGATATCACTCCATCAGCGTGCATCAACATACGATGTACAAGGGGGGGAGGAGGTGAGCAATATTAAGGTCAACACAGCTGTCCATATACAATCACTAGACAAACTAAAAAACACAAGCTTAATGAGCTTTCCAAATATTTCACAACACAACAAAAATAATGCAAAGCAAGTCACAATGATTTACAATGCAGCACATGCTGGGATATTTAATTAAAGAGGTCATATTATGCTTTTAGGCTTTATTCCTTTCCTTTATTGTGTTATATATCTGTTTTGTGCATGTAATAGGTTTGCAGAGGTTCACCACTAAGGGAGTTACCATCTCCCACAGAAAACACTGCTTCTGAACTTCCTGAAAACAGCTCAATTGTAGTCCAGTCTTTACTTTGGTAATCTGTCTGCATCACTATGTATCACATGTCATAATGCTCACCTAGCGGCTAGTGTGGCACACGCTCAAAAACACTAGAGGAGAAACACACTGAGCTGCCACACACAGTGATAAGACATCTGCCTGCTGCCTCCACTTACCCCTACCCTCCCTACCTAATTTAGCTACCCTCCAGTCGGTCATTGGACATAAAGTTGTTACTGTGATGTAGAGACAGTGCATAGTAAAATGTTCCGTATAAAGAAAAATTAATAATGTAACACTGAAACTCTTGCTCCAGTCAATGTTGTGAAGCTGGTTTGGGAACATGTACAGCTGAACCAAAGCTGTGGTTACTGGCTTTTCAGGATCCACCCTATTCTGCTTCTGATTGGCTAGTAGTCCTTAACTAGGTGCTGCACATGTGCAACACCCAACAAAGATCATATAGAAGTAAGATACTTCACTACATAGCTAAAACCCTGTTCAACACACAGGGTTAAAAGAGGTGCTGCAGCAATGTGCAGTATGACCAAAATAAGGTGTTTTTTTAAATTAAACATGTAAACCTATTCGTGTACAACCCCTAAATGAAATTCTGAACCTGAAAATGAGCATAATATGAACACTTTAAAACTCACTATGAAAAACACAAGCTAAATGTTCAATACATATCATGCGTAACTGCTCTGTAAACATCAAGACCTTGTCCCTTGCCTCTTATAAATCCTCTAGTCTTGTCAATCATATCATGAGATCCCCTCATTAGTGATGAATAATTAATTAATGGTCACAAGTAACACAACTGACGCATGCATGTTAGGATCGTTGCTGGGTTATCAAAACTCAAAATTAATCTGCTCTACACTGACTACATACCTGGGCAGATTTTGTTGCTTTTCTGCTGCTGTGCAGGTTTGAAATCAGTACCTGTGCCTAAAATGAAACCACACACTGGTTTACATGCAGGCTGGCACATGCAAACATATTTCCATCAGTGGGGAAATATCTATTGCTGCAACTGTGAACAGTAGCTTTCTACATTGTTTAATGTGTTGTGAAAGCTGCCTTGTGAGCCTAACAAAATATAATGTCTGATCCCTGTGTTTCTCCTGTTGTTTCACGCGGCACCTTTCAGTAAAATTATGGTAGCTATCAAGTGTTTGCATTTGGCTGTGGCTGAGACAGATGTGTTTACCTGAGGCCAGTCTGGCTCTACACATGGTCGGGGAGTCAGGAGGAGCAGCAGGAACAGTCAGGTAGTTATTCATGTTTTTTATCTGTGAAAACACGGGGATATTGATTGTTTAGGGGTTGGGTAACTTTGGTAAACATTCACTAATATTAATATAAAGTTTAAATTACACAGAAAGTACAAGAAATATCCCTGCCTGATTTAATTTTTTGTGAAGTATCAGCGAAACTAAAACAATTCAGTGATTAACCATTGATCAACATCTTAAATAAACAGGCTCATGTTACTTATCTTATACATAAAGATTCCAACACTTAGGTAGATTTGGTTTGCATTATAAGACAAGGCATTTCTGTTGATACTTATTTTACAAATAGACAAACATGAAAAAAGTACTCAAGTTTCTAATAATCAGGACCTAAAAAGAGAGAAATAACCACTAAAATAAAAACATGAGTGTTGGTAGGTATGGTCTACAGGCTATAGGCTAGTGCATTTGATTTATCCAAAACAAGAGTCTACTTTCATTATGTAATTACAGGTTGATGAAATGGAAGTTTGTAGTAGAGCTACTCAACCGTGCAAATAAACCAGCCCCCATTTGTGTCGAGAAAATTAATTTAGGAGACTGAAGATAGACTCTAATTAGAACACAAATCATCATTTTGGCAGAATCATTTAACTGCTGGTGGCCTTGTATGAAATGAAAAGACCTGCTCTTTATTTGTTTTTAATTCTACTGTGATTCTCCTGATTATCACATGCTACTTCCTGCAATTTATTAGTTCTACTTTGCTACATCCCAGATTGCAAAATGTCTTCTTTAGGGCTGACTAATCAGCAACATATGTTTTGTTCAAACGTATTGTGATCAGGTGTCATTAACATGACATACAAGTATCTGGGTGTCTGGATTGATTAGAATCTCTCTTTTAGAACTCATGTAAAAAGTATGTGCAAACGAGTTAGATTTAATTTAAGTAATTTTAGATTTGTTAGGGAATCATTCAGCTTTGAAACTGCTATGATATATATGAATGCCATGATTATCCCGCATTTTACATATTGTTTGACAAGCTGGGCACAAGCTAACAAATCTACAATGAAGTCACTTGAAAGTCTTTATAAACATACTCTCAAAGTTTTAGTTCAGAAACCTAGTAGTTTTCACAATTGTCAAATCTTAAATACGCACAGACTTCTAAGCTGGGAAAACTTGATTACTTACAGTAACCCATGTCTAGTTTATAAGATATTGCATAGCACTGCCCCACCTCCACTGAAGAGATTTGTTATGCAGAGAGCAGGCACGCATGTCACCAGAGGTATCACAAGAGGGGACTGTATCATTCCCACTCGAAAAAGTGCTTTTAGTCAGTCAGCGTTCTCTGTAACAGCATCTAAACAATGGAATCTATTGCCAGTGCTGATAAGAGAAGCAAATACTTATCGTTCTTTTATTGGTCAGCTTAAGAACTGGCTAATTGATAATCAGATATGTGCACATTAGACTACTGACTGCCTACTGAGAATTGTTACTTGTATGCAGATTGTCTTTTATCAGTCTTTTAAATCTCTTGTTATGTTTTGCCTATGTTGTGTGCTGATGTGTGTTGTATCTGTCTTATTACTATTTTCTATATTGTTATTACTTGTGGACTGTAATAAGTTATTTTATTGTCATTTTAACAGATGAAAATTAGCCTGTTGAGCTAACTCTGGCTCATTTACAGTTATTTTACTGTTAATTAATGAGCAGTGTCCCTGTCAAATAAACAAATAAATGAAAAATAAATGAAATGAAACATCCGTCAATGCAGACAGCTGGCTCAGACTGATTCTTGATTTAAGAGGTGTTGCCTTAAGTGAGACTGATAATCATACCTTCCGCTCCAGCTCAATCATCTTTTGCTTCTTGATAAGAAAGTCACCAAATCCATCCTCATATGGATCAGCCACCAGAGTGTGTCTGTTGTAGGAGCGCAGCTGAGACAAAAAAAGACACATAACAAACTCAGTTTAAGATGACAATTCAGTGGTTAACAAATAAAAGTTAAAGTAAATGAAAATAATTTGGCTTTGTTTTTTTAAAAGAAGAGAAGAATCAGAAGAGTGTGTGAAAATGTATATGAAGAGAGGTTGGACTACTACAGTGGCGACCAGGCGCTCGCAGGTGCTGAGCTGGCTACACCTCTTTTCAGTCTAATGTGGCAGAGGTGCCACTTTGTTTATCAGTGCAAATCAATAGGAATAAAGATATGATTTGAACTGCCAGTAATACAAGACAATACATCTTTAGCTAAAACAAATCAGGAATACGCATGTAATGTTTCTTATTATTCATATAACATAGTGAGACATAGTGTTACCCGCATTCGTGTCTTCTGTAGGTTGCTCCTGAGGATCTTCCTGATCTCCTCCTCTCGGCCTTTAGGCAGCTGGGACAGAGATCTCTCAGCAGGCTTGTCAATAAGAAGCTTCTTGGGCTGAATGTTCCTGAGAAATATGCAGGAAAATCAGAGTTTGTGTACTAAAGACCAATGCAAACAAATTAAAAACACATGTACACATCAAAGGATGTTCATGTGTGCTTTTCTAAAAACACATCACACAATCTGTTGTGATAATAATCAAACCATTGAAATTTCCCTAAATTATTTCCTCCTGGTATCTAATTATGACTGATTTAGCATTGAGCATTTTTCTAACAACATCAACATTTTAGGCAAAGAAAGATAAAATAATCTCCTCTCTCTGTAACTCATACTGAACATTAACAAAGTCAGTGGTTTGTTAACTCTAAAGTGATGTTATTACAGTTCTTACTGGCACTGTTGAACTAATTTAGCTAACAGGTCTGAGCTTGTCAATCCTTGGTTTGTGGACGGTCAAGTGAAAAAAGGAAATTGATTAAAAAGATCAAACTGGTAAGCAAACTTGGGAAAACTGAGGATCCACACTAGTGTCTCCAGCTTTGATTTACATTCAGTAAAGAATGACTTGTGCTTTAAACTAGATATTAAGACTGACTAAGGCTGAATTGAGCAGTTTATCATTGACTACTACTACTACTTCTTCAACTACTATACTGCAAATGTGAAATTAACTAGCGACTAGCTATCATAGTAGCGGCTTTTAGCAGCTAAAGAGCCAGATATTTCCCTCAGGATTTAGTAGAGAGCCAAAACAGAGCTAAATATGAGTGAATAATTGAATTATATACACCAAGTTGTCAGAAACACAACTCCAAATCAATGATATTTTTCCTTTGTAACTGCTGGATGTGTACAAAAGTAATTGTGTGCAAAATAAAAATGTGATGATATGTATGTTAATGTTGTGTGCACAACTCTGCCCCAAAGTGCAAGCATGCAAACTGGTCAGGGGTAAAAAAAAAGTGAGACGGATACGCAAGCAGAGAAATGTACAGAGACAGTGTAAGTCTTGCGACACGCAAGGGCATCACTTTGTGTTGAAAAGTAGTGCGGACATAAGGGCTCAGATTAAGGGTGTGACGATAAACTTAGCTTACGAGATGGGGTGATGCACCATGCTGGTGTCACAAGAATGAAAAGGCATTCCTCTTGATACATATTTTACAAACAGACAAACATGAAAAAAGTACTCAATGCTCTAATAATCAGGAACTAAAAAGAGAGAAATAACCACTAAAATAAATAACCACTAGAATAAATAGTGGTAAAATGTAAAGGTAAATGTAAAACTGTTCCAACTGAAATCTGCAGGTGTATTTAGATGTTTAAAGGGGAACGCTGTCCTGCCCTGGCAGTATGACAAAAGCTAACATAAGTTAGCTGGCCTGTCTGCTTGCGCAGAAGGGAGTGGCGCACATGCCCCTTGGATCGGGTTGTGAGTTGCCACGTTGTGGCGACAGATGGGTTGAAATTGTATGTAGTGTGTTGACTGTGTTTCATAGTCAATCTGGCAACTTGGGTGATGTCAGACAAACATCCAAAACTTGGATCCGTGTATAACGATTATTCAAAATAGTTGTGGCTGTGCTGTAAACCGTTTCCTGAGAGAAAGAACAAAATAGGAGAGAGATGTGAGGTGTGATGATAAATTAATAGTAAATTTTGAGCATTAAACATTTAATGTTCTGCCTTTCCTCCATCAATTTATGATGAAAATGGTTTTATTTATGTAAAGGGAAACACAAAATTCAGGTGGCAGGTGACAATTCAAAATCTATAAGTTTTTAGGAAAATAACGCAATGCAGCTCTCAGTCATTCTGTGTTGCTTTCACGTTTCTCCTGTAGATCAACTTTTCTCATGTAATATCATCCCTGCTAAATTAGCACAAATGCAGGCATGATTTAGTCTTCCTTCCTCTTTTGTCATTTTCACAGGGGGAGAATGAAAGATTTGGCCAAATAGAAACTGTGTCAAGAAGTTGTTAAAGTTACTGACTGGTGTGGCATGTTTTGGGGTCATTTTATAAGTAGCTCGTTTATTTTTTACTTAAAAATGCAAATAAACCTTTCTCAAAGCACTTTCATTGGTTCTTTGCTATTTCATGTTGCAAGCTATTTTTCAACGCATTTTTATCAAACCCTTTAAAAAAGTGATGGGAACATGTTGCCAGCGTCCCCAGTATAAATAACAGACACCGACACGTTTTATCCTGTTCATGTTAACCTACATTATATCCAGGCTGCTTCCACTGCTCTGAACAATTAGCTTAGCTAACATTACTGGTTAATAACAGCGGGCAAAGTTCTTAACAACATTAACAACACTACTGCATCGGACAGTACAGTAAATATTGTAAGCTAGCTTACTTCTGTCTTACGTCAGGCTTGCTTTCTGACGGACAGTTCGTTCAGCAGTCTTTCACCATCATCAAATGTTCAGGTGTCAGACTCCACAGAGTAGCGGACAAAAACAATGACCGATTGGCTGTCGGGTTTAGGTATTAGGACTGATGATTGGTTAGGCAGAGCCAGTTGTAAAGTTGTAAGGCTCGTTCTAGAGAGGAGATGACTGGGTAAATAATATGGTTAGGCCTACATGCTGTCTTGCCTGCCCCCCCAATATTTCTCATGGACAAATCACGTAGGTGACCCATTTTAGTTTCAAAACGTCGAATTTTGCGAAAGGTAAGTAGTTGGCATGCCTGAAAGTGGCAAAAAAATCAGTTACTGCAGGTTTAAGGAATTTGGACAGCTTTGTATTCTGAGAGTGGTAACTCTCAGTACTTACTGCATGGAAACGGTGGAAGGCATAGCAGAAGGCAGCTTGACACCCCCTCCACTCTCCACCAGCTCAATGGCCTGTTTCATCTCCATCTTGTGGTAGAAGGCAATGAGCTGTGGCTCCTTGGAGCGTTCGCCTGCAATCAAGCACTTCTTCACATACTTCTTATTGAAGCGGTTCAGTCTGGGAGGAAGAGAGTGACAGATGAAAACAGAGACCAGGGAAAATGAGAGACATTGAGGGAATTAAATCACTGACAACAATAATTCCCCATTTTAGCCACATGTAATGTATATTCTCTCTTAAATCTATAATCTGATAATAACAAAAAATTAACCAATGACCATTGTGACAATGAATTAAAGCGTAAAAAACAACAAAAAAACTTAATGCTCACAGTTTCTTTCAGTCAAAGGTCTACTTCTCTTAATTTGACCTCAAGTAACTTGTCATGAACATTTATCATCATGTTTGACATTTCATAGTGAAATGATTTATCAGAAAGGAAATAAAAATGATGCCATATTTTCTGATGACTGTCACTATTTATGTCACATATCTGTAAAATCCATACTTGTCCTTCCAGTGGTGGTGTCCATAGTGTCCACAAATGTCCTCAATTCCAGTCAGCAGGTGGTCGAGGAACTGGGGATAAAAACAGGTGAAAAAAATCTTCTTTTTGAGATTTTTAAAGATTTTTTAAAGAAAAAGACAAACTGTAGGTTGAATTAGAGTCTCAATGTAGCCCTACGCCTTCTCTGTAATGTATTTTAAATAACATTTTCAATTTTTCTAATATAGGCAAGTTGCAAAAATGTCATATGTCTGTGAATAAACCATCATCTAATATACACAATTGTCCAGCGGCCCATGTTATATGTAATGTAGCACAATGTCACTGTGAGCAATTGAATTGGTCAATTGGACTGATTCCTGTGATGTCATTACCCCCCATTGTTTGCATGTACAGCATACCACCTGTAGGCAGGACCGCTGTTATGAATTTTGGACAGGGGGACAACATTTTCCAAACTGGGCCCCTCATCGACACCCAATCTAGTACCACTGCGACCAACCCACCCTTAGTTCTAATAGAAACATGGGCAATTTCAAAGAAGCTCTTGGCCAATAGACTTATAGTGACACGGATGGAGCTCCTCACAATCATTTCCAAATTCAGTGTTAAAGACTCTTCCAGGCCATGCTCACATATATATTCAATTACTCAGTATGATTATAAAGCACAAAAGGTCATTACAGTTTTTTGAACAAATACACATACTTCATCTATCAAATTCAATCTTGAGGACTACATTGATCAAATTATGCACTAAACTGAAATACTGTATGAGTGCATGGCTGTGTCAGCTGAAATTATGATCATAATAATATAAACAGAGGTTTACCACATGTATAGATTATTATACTGTAACCATATTTGCAGCTGTATCCTATGACTTGTGATGTGCTGCTGACTAGTGCTTACTGTAGGTCAGTTTTCTTGAGGCTGTTACAGGGGAACTTGTGGGTGTTAATAATCTTTATTCACATAAAGGGAAACACAAAATTTAGGCGTCAGCTGAAAATTCCAAATATAACAGAATATAATGCAGTAAAGCTCTCAGGCACTCTGTGTTGCTTTTACATATAGGCTCTTTTCTCCAGTAGTTTAACTTTTACTAGGTTGTTTATTTGTCATTATACAACATAAGACTGCTGTATAATGAAGCAAAAGTTTGCAGTCCCTTCAGGCTACACACACAGAACTTAACAAATTAATATATTAATATTTGAAAACAGATAAATGTGTATTAAAATATTTTCTCAAGTCTTTGTCCTTGTTTGGGGAAGTAACCTCTTTAAATATGACTGCGGCACCTTTGCTCAATTCAATGATATTAGATAATTTTAATTCAGTTAGAAACTCCTGCACTTTAGCTTGTGTGTTTCAGAAGGTTTCTGCTCATGTTCGTAATATTACCAGAATAACATCATCATGTATGAGAATTAATAATATTTAATATATAATAACATATGTATAATATATAATAGTCTACCTGTCCTATACTGTGCTGTATATAAGCCTGCGAAGTTGCTCTGCTGATTTGGCCTCTTCAGACTGTCTGCAGACACAGAACCGTTTGGGATTGTAGGCTACTACTGGATGAGAGGAGGAGGTGAATAAATGAAACTAACTGAAAACACTTTTGGTCAGACAGAAATATCACCACTAATCCACACAAATGTTCACTTCAGCACCTCAGATAAAGTGCAGCTCACAGTACCAAACAGAGCAAGTCTGTGCCTCAGATTTCAGATGTTATTTTGCAAAACTCTTTCAGTTATTTACCGCGACTCACAGTGTGAGATCGCATCAGCTGGGTGGAGTTCACTCGCCCCGACTTGGTATTAATATCGGTATCAGTTATACATTTGTTTTTCACTGTGTGAGAAAATCAATGTGTAGTGTGAGTGCATGTGAACATTGTCAAATGCGTGAGTGCCACGCTCAACGCCTGAGAGTTGCAGCTCTGGTGTTAAATTATTTAAAGGTTAAGCAAGCTAAAGCTTTGCTAGCCTGTTAGCTCCTAACCTTTGCCTGCCAGTCATATATGGTGCTTCTGAACACATTGTTTGGTGAGAGATTTGACCATTGCCTCCTTATGCTTTTATTCTTCTCTGTTTGTTTTGGCTGCTCCTTTTGGGACCCCTGACAGGCTGCAGAGTTTGCTTAAAATGACTTGCTTTACATTTGCAAGTCCTGGTCATCTGAATAGCCAAATGGGAGGTGGGGGGGGGTGTTATCAGATGACAAGTTTGAAATATTTTTAATGATAATAATACATTTATTCATCATGTAAATACATCTAAAATGTTTTGTTATTTATCAAATTCACAAAGTAAGTAAAGTGTCTAACTTGATCACATTTTAGGATTAACCATAGACCATAGGCCTTGGGCCGGGGTCATCTGTACCCTTTGACCCCCCTGACAGTGAGACTGCCTTTAGGTAACATGTGAAATGTTTTTTGGGTGTATAAACTATAATTTATTAATAACAATGTTATTGACTGTGATTACTGGCACTCTGGTACCACTGATGTTACTCAGCTGCATCTTGTACCATTTGCTTCACCACAGTTTGCATTAATCACAGTAAAAATACCCTCCCAGGTAAGACTGCTACAATCATTATCAACAAAAGCAGGTGACAAGTTTAAATGGGAGTCATGAGAGAAAACTAGCAGCAGCAGCCAGGTGATTGATTGGACAGTGCGTATTAGCAGTGGCAGCGTGCCGGCTCAGAGAACCAGAGAAATGTACCGATGAATTTGGTTTTTAGACTGCAGCCAGCCGTCCTTGTGCTCTGACTAAGCCTGGAGATGACAGTTTGACAGACAGCGTTGCTATGGGAACAAGTCATTATGCAGAGCCGCAACATTCACTTCAGCTTTGTCCGAAGAGACTGATTTATATAAAACTACCCAGCACTGTGGGGGTGGAGGTGAAAAAGTCTCATTTTCAAAAGTGGCAACAGTATGAAAAGTTTCTCTAGAGTGTGAACGCTAAAAGACTGACGGTGAGACAAAACATCAATATATTATGATATATTCTCTGATACTACATAGACGTATTCTTCTTTTACAACAAACATCTTGGTTCTGGAGCTTCTTCTTTCACCAGTTTACTGTATGTCTGTTTGTCAATTAAATAGAGGCACAGTATACATGATGCTGTATATGCTGTAAAGTGCTCAGACACAGCTCTATTTTTAGCCATCTATAAGATGATGCCAATCCAAAAGCCCTTCATTTAACAAATATATGCTTAATGCCAATTAATGAAAAATATCTTTCTTATTCAGTCGCACATATCCATGCATGATTGTTATGCATTGCGACTGCATTTAGTGGTGTAACCTACATTGTGATAACATTGTCACTGAACAACATATCAACACACAAAAACATGTAATTCCCAGCCTAATTTCAAGCAGGCAAAATCCTTAATGGGTGCTTGAAATGATCTGCAGCATCTTTGTAAGTGTGATAGCTTTGCCACCTAGCTGTTTTCAGACATAAATAAATAAATTCACAGCCACCATACTGGATTACTCAATTTGGATTCATTGCTAAGTTGTAGCTGAGTACTACTGTGTCATCAGTCATCTCTGTTGACTCTAATTATTGGTGTTTTACAGTGGCGGATCAGCCTTAAGCACAGGCTGCTCTCTTAGTATTGAGCACTTGTGACTTGACACAAAGCACCAGAGAGGCCTGTGTGTGTGTGTGTGTGTGTGTGTGTGTCTCTGTCTGTATGAGATCTGTATTAAAAATTTTCAAATCCTCAGGGTGGTCTGCCATGGATGTTTTTGAGTACCTACCAAAAACTGTGGATACAAGAATCTGTGTGTGTGTGTGAGTGAGTGTGTGTTCAGATTATATTTAACTAGATGGTAAAAATCATTGCTGTTACGAAATGGGGGATATTTTCTAACCATGGTTTGCTGTACCTGCACACTGTACAGTACATTATATGAGATGAAGTACCAATATACAGCCAGTAGATGGAAGCAGTAATCAAAAATTGATAGACTCAGTGGCCTTAGAGGCATGTTACTGGAAAAGTACGTCATATTTTACATAACTACAACTGAAAGGAATGCATAATGTCATCAGAAAATAATTCACTATCAAAATCTAATTACTTGTGCAACTACTGAAAACTTCTTAATCCAGGGAATGGTATATTATAGCAAAATTATTAGTACTTTTGTGTATTTGTCAATGTGAGGAGTAAATAAAACAATGTCAGGAAGTGAAAATGCATTGCTGTGGCTCAACAAAGTGGCTTGGTGAAAGAGGAAGGTGATGAATTTACCATTATTTTCTACATGTATCACATTCATTTACATAAAGATGTCATATGTTTCAAAACATTTCAAACAATTTTGATATTTCATTCATCAACCATATACTAAAAGGCCCTGGGTCATTCATATGCACACACCATCAAAAAATCAGACCATTAAGGCTTAAGATGGTTGAACGGAAGAGGTTGTACCTGAGTGTGGATTTCCTCATTAATCGAGCGTTTCGCTTCCTGTTTCTTCTTCACTGCGAGCAGCTCCACCAGGGGTTTGATGGTCATGCCCTGCAAGGAGAGGAAGAAACATTACTCACTGTAAACGCCTCCTGGCCTTAGACAGAAATATGCTCTTATCACCCACTCTCTGCAAGAGTGAATAGTGTCTTTAAAGCTGCTATCTGTAATGTTTTATAACCTTTCTGTGTCTCCATGCTCTCAGACTGACTTCTGTCACATATGTCCTGGTTTACAACGCCATTAAAGGTAACTTAAAACAGAGCCACCGTGCTTGTGTTTTCATTCACTGAAGTCAGGCAGAAGCTCAGTAGTATCACACTCCACTATGGCTGATTCACAAACACAGCAGGTCTTCTCACTGCTTTTCACAACAACCCTGTTGTAAAAAGTAGAGTGGAAGACGTGAGGAAAGATTTCAGCTTTCAATTTCAACTTCTTAAACTAATCTGCAAACCCATGTCCTAGTAAGATAAACACAATAAAATCCATCTCATTATCAATCCAAAACGATATAATTTTTGTGCTTCTATTGATCCCTGGACAGAAATTTTTTGAAGTTGGGTAGAGTAAGTCAAAGATATGTTTCTTACAAGAACAAATTTAGTTTAAGATACATCTTGAACTGCTAAGCAATGATGTTCTGTCTAGACAGGGAGTATTGTATTTTCAATTACAGTGAAGCAAAGTCAGTAATCTTCAGTGCTTTCCCTGTGGATCCTTGTGATTATACTCTCAAGAGAAATGTGATCATATGCACAACTGATAAGTGCATTCATCAACAAAAACAACTCCGTTTAAACTTTGTGTGTACATACTGTGTTTCTTCCTCTGTATATGGTTGTGAAGGAAGAACTGGTGTCATGTTGCTAAACAAGCTACTCAGGTGAAAAGTTTTTTTCTGGCAACCAAATGTTTTTTATTTTTAGATTTTTTATTTTCTACAGCTGAAAATGTGTAACACTGTAGCTTTCCTAGAAGCATAGTCATGTGTAATCACATGGTCTACTTCTAGCTATCAACAGAATTAAGAAACATTCCCTGCCACAATGGAACGGTTCCAGGAATGCAAAATTAATCAGACCGATGTTTGGCTGTTGCTAGATTATAACCAGTAAGCTCGAGCGTATTATTCTGCTCCTTAAAGAGATTAAGCTGGCCATCTGGTTTAACTGTAATGGCCTAAAGTGAATGACATGCAAACACTTGAATCACCTTTGTGCTTATTTCAATTCAACCACACAAAATAGCCACCCTAAATACAGGGAATTTAATATTTCATGGTTAGCCCGAATGTTTGCATCCCACTTTAGGACAATAAGTGCAATTTTAAAAAAAGTCATCCAGGTGGCATCCACGATAACTTGCATGATAAACGGTTCGTACCTCAGTTTTACTGTGGAGGAAATATAGTCTCTTACAATAGTGAACACTTGCATTCGACTGGATGAACAATGACTCCTCATCTGCTTTTGAATATGTTTGGTCCTCATAAATACAGAAATATAAAAAATTCTCTCAGTTATGCTTGGATACCAAATACAATTACATCATGAGTATCTTACGTATGTTACACAGATGGAATTTTTAAATAAATTGCCTGAATTTCATGTATCTAATACTAACAATAATTACAATAACCAATGACCCCTAAGCAGAAATTCGACCAGCCAATCAGCCTACAAGCAAGTCCAAGTAATTAATATGGGAACTCATATCAGAAGTAAGCAAACACAAGAAAGGAAATCATCCTTTATGATTTCTACTTTTCACTTGTATCATCTAGATTTTCTCTCTACCAAATAAAGACACACGCTCAATCCCACTCTTAACTCACACAGAGTCTACTTTTACCTGCACATTGCAGGTGAAATCCCCTCCCTGGTCTGCATCAGCATCAGACTGCCAGTGCGTTATCATCAATAAAACATGTTTCTTATCTTCAGGGTTTTATTTTAGCTGTTTCTATTCTGGATCCAATTCACAGCCAAGAGTCTTTCCACAGTTTCACGAGGAGACTTTTGTCTGGCAGGACAGGGCTGATGCAGTTTATGGTGCTTAAAATGTGGGCAACGTGTAGACCTATGGAATCACTGCTGTTTGTCTTTATCTACCTTCATGTACTGTTTTTGTATATGTTATCTTTAAGTTCACTCAGAAGGTTCCGAAGTAATGTGTCTCTACGTATTTTGTATTCTTTCTGCATGTTTTGCTTTTCATGCATGAATTAGCTCACCTGCCTGACTGCCTTTCTGTTAGCGTGCAGACAAATTGAATCTGAAATTACATTTTCCTAAACAAGCTGGAGCAGTTTACTTCAAGACCCAAAAGACCAAGAAAATCCAACCCCCTGAGGTTGAGAAACTGATTGTGACATGAAATGGGCCCCTATCCAGGAAATGTTGCAAACTGACCTCTTTCTGCAAATTCAGTGTTCCTTTTATGTTCCATCCTTGGAATGAGAATTAAGATTCAAAACGTTTAACTGAATGGTTGCAAATAAAACATTTGTTTACTTTGTTGGTGTACCCGTCAGTGTGATGTAAGTGAAATGAGTGTGTAATACATAAGATACATACAGAATACATACAGAACTCTTACTCTTACTTAGAATAGTGCACCAAGAATGTTCAACCTGTAATGTTTTCAATATAAGTGAATAAATAGTGAGTCAATAACAAAAACTGAAGTCATGTATTATATATATTTATCCTTCTAAAGTCTGTTTAGACCAAAACAAGACAACCTTAACTGGGTACTCGTACCTGAACAAAAACAGTGAAGAAGATAACAGTGATGATAGCAGTAAGGAACATCTCTCTCATGGGAAAGTGATCCTTATTCAGCAGGAAGCCAAGAGAGAAGGCGATGGCACCTCGCAGGCCACCATAAGCCACAATAAACTGGTCCTTGGTAGTCAGCTTGACGATGCGGAACTTGTTGATCACGAAGGTCAGACCAACCACACCTGGGAAGGACAATGTAATGAGAAACTGACATTGGGTTTGTTTGTTAGAGCGTGTTGTGAATGTCTGTGTATGTACAAACCTTTGGTCAAATAGTATTCTTTCTAGCCTTTTTTAAGATGCTGACGCCAGTACTTGCCAAAATTTTAGACAATAACAATAAAGTATATGAACATCAAAATACTACATTTTCTGAAACATAATGTATAGGATTTTTAAATGTCCTTTTCCCTGTCTTTCTAGCTTACAAAGACTTGATGCTTGATATATTGATAGATGCTTTGGAATGTACTTAGCAGTAAACAAACAACATTTCATTTATAGTCAACAAATTAAAACCAGCAAAAAACATTTTAACTGACAGGACAAGCGCTTGAATTTTTTTCCATCACAAGATCTTGTATCATGTGATAAATGAGATGTGCATGACTTTTGATAGCGACAATTCAGTCTCAGACAGCATATTTATGTTTGCTCAAAACCTCAAGCTCTTAAGGCTTAGAATCTGTAATGAAGACGAGAAGTCAGTGTTACATCACTGAACACATCTGATCTGATCTCTCTCTCTCTCTCCCTCAAATAACACTAATAACTCCAGCGCTTCCTCTCACACATAAACACAGCTGTGTGATGAAACATGAGGGCAACATTTACTCTTACCAGCATTGCCAGTTCCCTTTTTGTGTACACACAAAGAAATCCTTTTAATGTAAATCACAACTCATAGTTGTTGTAGTATAATACATCTGTCTCCTTTGAAAAAGAATACTAAGCAACTTTTGGATTTCCATTCAAGCCCAAAAAAAGTCAGGTGCCTTTAGAAATGAACACTTCCTCTGTTGTTTCCCCTTTATACAGTATTTCTACACACCGCAGCATGCTTCAAGAAGGTTAAATGGCGCTGCTTCCACCAGAAGTGTCTACACAATTTCATTTTGTATTCTTTGCATGCATTTGCTCTTGTGACAGTGAAGTAGCCCTGAGAGTGGAGCCTGCACCAGAAGTGACTCCACAGAGAAGACCTGCAGACAGGGTCCAAAATTAACTTTTTTCTCCAGCACCCATTGGCTAGTGAATGCTCAAAGTGTACCAGCCACACAAGAGATTACTATTGTTCTTTGGTTGGTGAGAGAAGTATATCTACCAGGCATTTTTACCAGAATTTGGCTGGTGCTTATTTTGCACCCTGCCTGCAGACAGACTGTCGTGAAAAGTAACTGCAGTAGAACTAACCTATTACCCGTGCCACCAGACACAGAATGACAGTGACGGTGACGAAGGTCCAGTTCCAGGAGTGAGGTCCATCCACCGTGGCGACACCCAGAAAGATGAAGATTAGGGTCTCACTGACGCTGCTCCACATTTTCAGGAAGTACTTGATGGTGGTGTGGGACTTGTGGGATATGTTGGCCTCCACATAAGGTCGCATCACCGCACCACATGCTATCAACCTGGAAGGAGAAGAGGCAAATGTTTGCTCAGTAGAAAGATAGTAAAAATGACTGCATGTAGTGGAGGTACATGCTGTATATTTTAGGAAACGTATTTTCATAGACTTCATGTTTTTAAATTACTTGTTTGTCTTGTCCCAAATGCTGGGATGTTGGTCACCCAAAACAAAATACTAGTGAACATTTTTAAAATGAAGCCAAGTAAGATGAATCTATAAGTGTTAAAGCAAATTTAGAAAATGCTGTGATTTGACTTGAGTTGTCAGCAAGAGTTTTCCGCTAAAGAAATGGTGTAGTTACCCACTGATTATGGAAACATGACACCACAAAGATGCCACCATTCCTGTCTGGTGACCACTTCAATATTCTATTCTGGTGTCATGGAATGTCTCTATTCAAAAGTGTGGGGGCCAGAAATGAATGCCATCCACGTCCCATAAGCCGCACCAGCTGCTTTACACCCCTCCATGTGAGTATTGGTTTGTCTTTCAAGTTTTTTGGCGAATGATGAGAGGAATTCATATCAGTAAGCTGTTTCACTTGTTAATAAACAGGTGATATGAAAAAAAACACCTCAACAAATCCAGTTTTTGATGTGAGGTGCAAGAAGTCAGCCACAGGCTTTGGAAAAGATTCTCCTTGAAGCTATATATACTTTGCCCCAGACTTAGAGGGGAGAGTCAGTATATCATCACCTCCTGTCTGCAACACCAATAACTTGTAGCACCTTAAACAGAAAATGGATTGATACATCCTGGAGGCTGACAAGTAACGACACTACAGAGAATGTTGGGATACCAATAAATTAAAGTTTGCTTTGGGTGCTGTTATCAGTTCAATTCATTATACCACTGGTTATACACCACAATGTACAGTCAAAGTTAAATTAATTTTCCCTGCAGTGACAAGGTTGTACATGGACCATGACATCTAATCACTGAGGTAAGATCCCTCCCTATATTAAAAACATGTAATACAAGAGGGACGTCCCTGAAACACCAAGAGTATTTCACAGATACCAGAGAGCTAAAGGCTAACATGCTCATGATGACAATATCATCATGCCAATGTTTAATAGGTATGACCATCTTCATTTTTCAACAAAACAGTTCCAGGAACTATGGAACCATGGGAACTAAACTTGGAAACTAAGTCCACAGAATCTGAAGAACACATTAAAAAAATGATGGATTGAAAAAATTGCTTGACATATTAGCATGCTAACATCTGCCAAGTAGCACTAAACACAAAGTGCTGCAGGTGGCTGATGGGATTGTCATGTTTTGCATGCATTTGGTCTTAAACCAAAGTTCTGGACAAAATGAGTATTCCAATCTATCTCAACGTTTCCAATATGTTTCACTAAAAAACAAAAATGACAACAACTGATGATCGTGATCATTATGGAATAAATGTTGGAACGAGTGAAGTAAAAATTTGATTTGTCCTCTGGAGACCATGCATGTACAAAATTTAATTTCTATCCTTCCAATAGTTGTTATGATACATGCGGTTAGTGCTGCTGACAATCAAATAAAAACAGTAAACTGTGGTAAAAGTATGAGGTGAAACTCTTCAGACCAAACACAAAGAAAATATTTCATACAAATTACAGACAAAGTCAATGCAATAAGGCAAATAGGGGTGAATTGGAGGAGGGAGAAAAATAAACAAAACTTTAGGACTTGTAATGCATGAGCTGTTTTTTGAAAACTCAAATTGCCATCACAGACTACATGTTAAGTTCTGAAAATATGTCTTTGTTACTTTATCACCAGCGTTAGATCCCTTTCCAGTACTCTCTATGGCTATTGAGGGTGAATATTTTCAGTTTGTGAAATATTCCAAAAAATACTCCGGCTGCAAAAATTTGCTTGGTCTCAACACACCTTTAAATGGATCTGTTCCTCAAAACAAAAAGTATATGGTGAAAACGGCTAAAAACAGAAAATAATTAAACTTACTTGCACATCACAATGAAAATGTTATTATGGAATAGATGAAGTGGTGGGAGTGACAGCAGTCAGTATATAAAGGACATTCTGAAAATGTGTTAGTCTGCTTGTCTCTCTAAGGCTACGTTCAGACTGCAGGCCTTAATGCTCAATTCTGATTTTTTCCCCAGATCCGATTTTTTTGTTTGAAAGTTCACGTTATAGTTTAGATTTGGCCCATATCAGACTCCATTGTGAACTGTCCGCGAACTGAAAGTGACCCACATGCACAGAAGAATAACACAATGTCACACACAGCACGCTGTTGCAGGATACAGAAGTAAACAAGGAGCAACAGAGGTTAGCTCCAGTTAGCTAGGTGTTTTTCATTGTCCTCTCACGGGTCATATTTCCCTGAATTATGACAAGTGTTCACAACTTTTTGTTCTTTTCATTACGGTTTCTGGCGCTGTACAACACATCTGCCCTACAACTCACTCTCTCTCTCCTCACAGTGTCCACTTGGACAAGTAGAATTAACGTAACTCAGAAGAGAACCCCGGTCTGGTGGATTTTAGGTATAAGAAAGGAAATTTGAGAGCAGATGATAGCGAGGTAGAGAAGGAAGAGAGTGAAATGTTTAATAATGGCTTTTTGTGGAGCTTTTTCGTTCACTGCGGCTCCGTCTACAGCAGAATTGCTGCTCTACAGTGACGTCAAAGTCACATCAAATGCAACCTGAGTGTCCAGACTGAGGTCGCATTTAAAAAGATCCGATCTGTATCGGATTTGGACCACATATGGAAGTGGCCCAATTCCGAACTGGAAAAGATCCGATTCCATTTGACTTGGCCTGTTTACACTGTCATAAAAAGATCAGATCTGAGTCACATATGGTCAAAAAAAAAAAATCAGATTTGGGTCACATTGGCCTGCAGTCTGAACGTAGCCTTAAGTCCATCTATATAACCACCTCTGCAAACTTACGCCATGATGCCAGAGAGGTGGAACATCTCAGCTGACAGGTAGGCCATGTAGCTGTACACAAAGACAAAAAGCGGCTCGATGACGCGTGTGTGGGAGGTGAAGCGTGAGGTGAAGGCGGCCAGGATCCCATAGATAGCTCCTACTAAAACACCACCTAATGCAACCACCAGGAAGGAGATGACTCCCAGGACCGCATCCATCACAGTCACTGTGCCAACACCTGCATACTCCTCAAACAGGTGGTATAACACCTAGGAATGGGAGAAAGGGGGAGGAAAAGAAAAAACGTTAAAACGTTAAAAAAGAAAAAAGACTTAAAAAGTGTAAGAAGCAGTGTGTGAATAGATAATATTAAAGTTAAGAAACACAGTGTTGATTAAGATATATGACAAAGGCAGGTAAATGTTTACAACAGAAAAGTCTGTTGAGAAGGAATAATGAAAACTCTAGTGTATTTCATGATCATGCACTATGTGGCTGTATTGTGACTGTGTTCAAAAGAGAAGCACAGAATAAGGATGTCATAATCGTTCCACATTGAACAAAACCCAGAGTGTAAATATCACAGCAGATCACAAATAAATAACCAAAAGTCCCAAAGCATGTCACATCATCAAGAATTCCAATCAAATGAAATAGTTTCTAATTGTTTGACGTTACCGGGACATTATTTTTTAAGATGAGGATTTATTTCATTAAAATTTCTCGATCTATCTGAATTTCAAACAGCTGTAATTATTGTTAAGGCTACAAACAAATCTGTTGCCTGGTAAAATACAGAAAAGGTTTTCTCAAAGGAAAGGGGGCTACGACTTTAGGGTATGTTAAGTCATAAGTAACACTTTCAGTTTTCAAACTACTAGGAAAAGTTCCTATTTATCTGTTTATGGATTTAAATTGTGGAATAAACTAAACGACGAATTAAAGCAATTTCCGAACATATTATATTTTAAAAAGATCTTCAAAGAAATTATATTTCAGAGGTACAGAGAAATACAGTTTTAATAAACTCTTGGGGTTCTATTGAATTATTTGAAGTATATGTAAAAATATTGCTGTGTTTGTGTAAATATATGTATGTGAATATAACTATATTTGAATATGAATTTTATTTAATTATAGATTTATTATTTCTGCAGTTATTTTATTAATTATGGTATTTAGGGTATAAAGGGGTAGGAGCACACAAGTTTTACTTATTCCTACTCCTTTTCACACATGTAAATAGAAGTTCTTAAGTAATGGAAATTATGGAATTTTATTTTGTTGTTCATTTGTTTTGTTACCACTATTTTTTTCTGCTCTTATTTTTTATAGTTTAATCCATCCATCCATCATAAAACTTAATATTTTGGTAAATTCTAAAACACTTGTTAGCCAGTAAATTTTTCAGAGATATCAGGTCACACTGGACATCATCGCAATCTTACTGCTTTTCTTCCGCAAGGGAAAACAACTGCAACATTTTGTACCAACTGGATAAAACAATATTTAAAAGTTCTATACCAAGCCTTTGCTAAGTAGTCTCATTATGGAGATATACAAACTCCTGCTAATTATGCAGATCAACTGCCTAGTGCCCCCATACTGAGGAGCTCTGCTCTGGCTCTCAACACAGCCTATACTCAACAGTTTGTTTTTAAGCCAAAACTGGATCTGAACATATGACCTGGAGACATGGCTCTCATTGAATGAGCATGCAAAGTATTGATAATGATACTACGGGTGAATATTAGGCACAGTATTCATATGCTATTTAAAACACTGGTTGTTAAAACTAAAGGTAGCGACTGGATAGCTTTGATGCTAGTATTGTCAGTAACTTTATACTGTACATGATGCTGTTTGGAAACAGGCCAGCTAACAGCTGAGCTAAGGATTACTGTGTGCAGATATGCTAGTCAATGGATTGACAGCTGTGTGTTGACAGCATAAGTCTAACTATAAGGTTAAAAGTTTATTCCATACACAACCCCACCTGATGTTAACACCAAGTAACTTGAGTTTTTATCTGCTTCACAGACTACTAAACTAACCAATTTTAATTGCATCAAGACGCTCTACATAAAGCTACATACAACCATTTGTGTAATAATGATAGGTCTGAAGGCTACAGGCAAGACAAGCAGTCACACTACAGTATATATTATGTAGTCCTGACAGAGAACTGACTCTGATCTACCAGTCTACATTTCCTGAGGCACTGATAAAACAATAAATGCATTCTCTTTTAACAAATGGAAGCATTAAAGTCTACTTCAAACCACATTGTGCCCTAATCCCTATTTTTGTCCCTCACCACAGTGACAGCATCATTGAGCAGCGATTCGCCAAACACCAGGATGTGCAACAGTTCATTGATGTGGATCTCCTCAAACACCGCTAGCACAGCAACAGGATCCACAGCTGAGATGATAGAGGCAAACAACAGGCAAGGCAGGAGCTCTATCGTATGGAGGCTGGATGGATTGTTTGGCTGGATCTGACACACAGCATACAGAAGGCCCCCGATGAAGAAGGCATTCCACAGGGTCCCCACAACCGCAAACATCAGGATGGTGCCCAGATTCTCCATGAAAGGGCGAATGGGCAGGAAGTAGCCAGCATCTAGGATGATGGGAGGCAACAGGCAGAGGAAGAACAATCTGGAGTCCAGCACCGGGGGGAGATCTTCTCCGGCAAGTTTGATGAGACCCCCCACCAGAAGACCCACGACAATCAACAGGCAGCTCTCTGGCACAATACTGGACAGACGAGGAATCAGATGGAATCCTGGGAAAATTGACAGGAAAAAAGACAAGATGCAAGGGCATGGAGAAAGACAAAAGACAAGAATGAGGGAGTGATATGTCAGGAAATTCACTGCAGTATTTTATACCTTAGAAGTATTTGAGTCTGTGAGTATGTGCGCGCAGAAGTGATAAGATTAACTGGAATTGTTCCCATCTGTTTTCTCACTTGCAAACACTACAAAAGCAAACTGAAGACTTACTAACACAACGTTACAGGAGGCTAAACTGTAATATAGCGCACTTTTGAGTACTAGCACCACCCTCAGATGAAAAAACAAACAAACATTACTATATGTAGAGTTTGTACAGAATATTGTATTTCAGCAATATTCTGTACAGTTAATAAGTATAGAAAAGGAGAGAAACGCTTCTGATTACTGTGTAGGCTGTGCAGACAAGTCAGAGCTTGCTCAGAACTGATATTTTAAAGATATAAATAAAGTGGCTCCTCCACTTTTGAAGTTGTAGGTTGGGGAAAGAACTGTGTGCTGCGTAGTTACCGGAGTGACACATCAGCTAACACCATGGCCCTGTGAATTCAAGAAGGAAAAAATGGAAATAATATGCAAAACATTAATCGTACATAGATCTCACATGAAGTCTTGGCTGCAATTTAAATACACATGCCACAAGTCCCAGAGAGGCTAATAAAAAGTGCTGCCTGTGAAATGAAGAGAGAATCTTTCAACTTCCATTTGTCTTCTCGTTTCAAACTAATCCGATTTTGGAGGAGTTCCACATAATTGAAACAACCTTTAGCAATTATTTGCTATTGCTCAAGACTATGCGGCTCACATGTCACAGCACAAACAGCTCTGCAGGCATTCCCCAGAGACTAGGACTTTCTGTCTGACAAAACACAAAAACCTGTTTGACTTTAAAAGCCTTTTTTTACCCCACTCCACAGGCCCCTTACCAAACAGACAAACCCAACAAGGATAACTAAGATGACATTAGGGTTGGGCATTTATTGTTTTCTGGGGCGAGTTTTGTACTTTTATTTTGCTAATTTATTGGTCTGTCTCCTTAGACAGAGTGAGAGCTGACGACTCTCATTCAGCAGGTTAACCCAGTAGCACAAAGAGGGCAGCAACAGCTGAGAGAGGAAGAGGGGAAAAACAGCGTGTAGGGCCGGAATATTTTCATATCTATCTTGTTGAATTAAGGATTTATTTCGACGAAACCAGAGTTAGTGATTGTTGGAACAGTAAAAAGAAGAACCAAGACGGTTTTGGGGAGTTTTATTTAGTTTCTGTTAAGTTTGAAAGAAGTGTGTTTGAGTTAACAAGGCAATTATGCTAGTCTTAGTTTGGTGAAAGAAAAAAACTTGAATTCAGAAGTACGGTTTAAGAATATTTTATTTAGTGAGTTTATGTTGTTTATTTATTAGACCAAGAGCTTGTGGAACACTTGCTGCTCGCGCATCTGAAACTACCTGCTCCAATATATAGGTAATCACTGGCTGTTTGGGTGATGGTTGCCGGTTGGAAACTTATCGCCCACCTCTAGTTGATATGGGACCATAAATACTATCACCCCAAGCTGCGGGGAAGTTTCACACGAAACACAAACAAGGTAACATAAATACACAGTGAGGGGACGAGAAAAGACTTCAAAGAGAGCACAGCGTGCATCCCATAGTGAGAAGTCTTTCCATGGCTATGTTTACTGTACACTACAGGAGCATGGGGACATGTCATTTTCCAGCTGTCAATGTACCTGCCGATGACATGGTGCATTAACACTAACACACAAACAAACACGGAAATATAAACCAAATAATGCTACATTGTCACACACAGGCTAAACAATCTTATAGAGGTAGAAAATATGACATATAATAGATACCTGCTGGTACCTGCTTCACATTACATGCCCCAAACAGATTTTATTTTATTGTGAATGAGACAATAAGACCAGTATTTCGCAGTATGTGTATATTTACACACAGAGGCAGGGACTGACACAGTCACCTTTAGCTACAGTTATTCCACATAGATATGTTGTCCATTCCCCTATAACTTTAGATTCAAATTGTAACATTCACATAGAATTTTAACCCATGGTGCTGTTAGATGCTTGGATAACAGCATCCAAAGCAACACATGTTAAATCAATAAGCACCACAGCTAAAAAGCTCAACCTCTTCAGGCCAAGAATAAATGGTGCAGTGACAGCAGCACCATCTGGCACAGTAACCACAGGGTGTGTTCCCTCCTGAGCAAAGAAGGGAGGGACAGGTAGGTGAAGGTAGGTGAACGGCTCAGGCCTTCTCCAGTTTGCTTATGTGCTTGCTCAAAAAGGATGGTAGAGTATCTAATTAATATTCACTCATTAGCACGTTGCACAGTTTGTTATGTAATGGCAAGGCCTTGCACACATGCTGCCAGTAAACAAGAATTACCACAGCAAGTGCATAAATAATTTATAACTGAGATACAAGCTGGGATTATGTTTAACCTTTACTTTATCATTTCAACATTGCAGGACTTTGTCTTAACAGTACGTAAAAGTTTTGCATCAGAAGTCCTCTGCAGGAATACAAGACATCTGAGGTGAAGGATGTTTATACTTGGACAGCATGAGGACAACATTAAGTGTTTCAGCACACAAGCTCAACAATTGCATGTCTGTGCATTATACAGCTGCATGCAGCTGGAGCTCTGAGGAAAGACAACGAGGAAGACTTTATCTTAAATGGTCTAAGGAGACCTAAATTCCTGAGATAAACAAGATGTCGGAGGCTGCCTGCTTTTCTCTTTTCAATGCACTTGCTATTAGAAAACAGGGACCACCCCAGCTCCATAGAGGTTTAGTAATCAGGTGTTTTAACACAGATGTTCTGTGATAACCACTTGAAACACAGTTGCCTAAAGAAAAAACTTATGTGACTTCCACCGAAGCTTTATGTCAATTCAAAGCAAGTTCTGAGAGTATACAAAGCACAATGTCTCGTCAGAAGAAAGTATGGTTTTGTTTTCTGGAGGTTTCAAAATAAAAGCTAACATTACTACATTCATGTTCACAACATCTCAACCTCCTATAGACACTGTTACATAATTAAGAAGCTGTGGCTCAAAAAGTCTAAGACATCAACACTGCAGACATATCTGTTCAGCGTGGGTACACCAGATTACACAAGTGGGCCTGCACACCTCCAATACGCTATTTGGTTCCCATCTAAACATAATAGATTACTTTGA
Source organism: Lepomis gibbosus (assembly GCA_029875015.1). Taxonomy (NCBI): domain Eukaryota; kingdom Metazoa; phylum Chordata; class Actinopteri; order Centrarchiformes; family Centrarchidae; genus Lepomis; species Lepomis gibbosus. The sequence continues at coordinate 49,393 of JAPMOB010249813.1, forward strand.
CAGGCCTTACACAGAAATGGCAGAAATGATATTTACTGGTAGAAAAATACTATAATTATAATAATAAATATTATTTTTTTATCACCTTGCTTTATTACAAACAGATGTAAAGACCTGCAAAGAATTTAAAGACTTCCACTGTTCCACAATATAATTTTAACATCTCATATATGCACGTATGGTTTGCTAAATACACAACGTATTTATCAAACCGTTGCATGGACATACATATTTAGCATTCTCTTTAATGGAAGATAAGCATGTTTTGCCTGTTGCAGGCTGACAGAGGGCAGCAGATGACAGTGCATAAAACAGGGTGTTATAGGATCCAAAGAAACAAGGTCTGCAAACAAAGAGCATTTACTTTAAATCTCGAGGGGAGCAAGCACACAGCATGATATCAGGTCATATGGTTGTACTCCTAATACTGCTATAAGAAGGTAGCAAACTACCAAGATTATCTAAGACTCCACCGATGGAAACTTGCAGTTTCATTAATGCCCACAGGGAGTACTTCCAGGATTTCACACATTCATACATCCACTTACACCTGAGAGTGAGCTAGTCACACAAAATTCCTCTCTTGTTAGCCACTGAGCAGCTCAGGTTTTATGTTGCTGTAGACAAGTTTGACCTAAAGCCAAGGGAGACCTTCTGGTCACACACACAGTTTTTTGAATACTCATGATATCGATACCCATAATTAAAAGCTGTACTAAAAAAAACTGAATCCAGAAAGTGGTGTGGTAAACTGGGGTTATTATTAGAAGACCAGGAGTCCCAAGAATCTTAAATCTGTCACAGCATGAAATATTACATTCTTGAGTCTGTATGAAAATGTGGTATTTTTGTTTAGTGAAAACATTAGCCTGTGAATTTGCCATTTCTATCAATGGAATGGAAATTAATTTGTACTTTTGTTGTGTAATTTTCAGTGAATACCATGACATACCAGGACGTGCCCATGTTGGCCAGCAGAAGCTGTGGAATAACCTACCTAATAAAATCTCAACTGTTTGGCTGACCAAGCTCAAAGAAAGTCAGTTACACAGAAGTTTTAATAACATCAGTAGTGTAGTCCTCATGATAAGGACAAACAGGTCCTGACTAGAGGAACTAAACATATTACTGCTAATGCCTCGAGCAGTGGTATACTCCACACTGGTTCCAACAATGACACTCTAAATTATCCATTTTCATTCATGGATGGCCAGGAGTGTCAAGTGAAGACTCTGCATGCTGAAGAACCAGGATGTGAATGAGACAAAAAGCCATTTCAGCATCAATACTGACCCTTCTAAATGTAAAAACTCTCAACACATCCTCAACCTCGGACAAAAGGCTCAGTGGAAGAAGCCAAGGCTAAGTGGTGACAGTTAACACATTCTTAAATGTCTCCTGCAGGATTCCAATAATGGCCTTCAGTGTTCATCAAGTGAAGAGCCACACCACTAGAGATAAGTAAAACGGAGGGCAGTGCACTGCAAAGAGTAATGCATGGCACACAGTCAAGACATATGAAGGATATAAATGCTAAATGTACTCAATGTATCAAAAAAGAAGGATTTTTTTGCAGAATTCTTCAACTTTAAGATCAGGCAGTTCATCCTGGCTGCTTATCAATAATGATAGGCACTCTGTCCTTGCCCCATTTCCTCCTGAGAGCTTTTATGCAGCAAAGGATATTGAAAACCAGCAAAGGGTAACAGCTCTTTCACTTCTGTGTGTGTACCCAGTGCCAGCACAGCCTGGTACTTGCTACACGTGATCATTTCCAAATCGAGGAACTGTGTCCTGTTGCCAGGTGACTAATTGTATACTGCTGGCAACCAAATCTGCTGGATCAAGCAAGCACAAAAGAGAGAAAACGGCCGCTTTGTTAGGGAAGGTGATTGGTGACACATTCATTGATTTCCTAGAAATCAAGATGTTAAATTGACTGGTGAGCTTTCCACAACAACATATTGCGGTTCACAGAAAGGTCAAGAAAGACTAATTTGATGCAAGCCTTGATAGAAGAAAATAGTTTAGTGCTGTGTAAAGACAAACCTTTATGGGTCATTGTATGATGTAGATCATGGCGCTCCTCGAGTTGCTTGTGCAAGACCAGTGTTGGTTTAAATTATTAATAATGTCATGCTGCTAGTATATTTCAGTATGATCCCTGATGCCATATCTGCACAACAATACTACTTACTCACACAGGTGATCTCTAGCAAAGGTCATGTTTCTAAGCAACAGTGAGGTTTGACGTTTTCACCGCAACACTTCAGTTTGACCATTCACAAGCACCTCTTCCACTATAACTACTGAAGTACAATTCAGTGACAGGACAGTAGATACTACCAGTAGCTCCAACTATGACCTTGTCTTCCAACTGACAATAGATAGTCTTGTTTCATAGAGATAATAACAATGTCAGTTATTTCTATGATGGTAAAGAGTCCAAGCCAGTGATCTATCCATGAGGATATTTTTTTATCACCAAATAGACCAGTGTGAATTGCTAAATGACCTTAGCCTAATAAACACCTAAATTATGTTTAGTGCTTGCAACCCAGTAAAGTGCATGCCCAGAAGGGAGGACCAATTAACAACAAAATAAGTCTTAAGCTGCAAATTCATAGGTAAATCCATGGTTGATTCTGTCACACATTTTTGATTTCAGTTTCATCAACAAAACGTTGTGATTGAATTAAGAAATATACACCAACTGTAAAAGGAGGTACTATGTGGGACACATGCTGTTATGGGCCAAACCAGTGATACTGTCTTCCACCTTCCTACCAGTTATCATCAATTGTTTACAATAGATAAAGCAATTCTTTCAGGAATGGGCAGATCTCTTAGGGAACCATTTACTCTCCAAACAAACGAGCTATACAATTGCAGCATTCCTGAGATAGTGTTAATCAAGACTTAATGGATTTCAGAAAATTAAACATATGTGCAGTTTATCAACTACACACAGTAAAGCCAGACTCAGTGTCCGGTAAGTACAAGGCAAAAAACAATCCACACCGTTGCAGTTCACACATTCAAAATCTCCACTCACAAATCACAGAGCGGCTCATTCACCAACTATGGAGAGCATAGGCCTACATTAATTGCCTTTTTATGGTTGACCTGTAATTACAAATACTGACTGTGTTAATAATAAACAAAGCTTGTGTTGACAGAATATAGTTCAATTCTTTATTTGCACTGTCAAATCATCCTTGATAATCATGGTAATAAAACTGCAGCACTGCTGAAAACATTTTTTAAAAAAAATTGTAGGCAGAGCACAGTCTGGTTCGCTATTCTACATAAAGTAAGGTACTAGCAACCAAAAATGTTTTAATATTTTGCCTTCTTGTTGAACAGATAATGCCATATAACAGCATCACAAACTAGCTAACAAACTACAAAAAAGCATGTTTAAGTTCTCTGCTCCCACTCATCAAAATTCAGGTTGCAGTCCAACTCTCACTACAATATGTGTAGCTTTCATGTCACACTGAAGGAACACACACACTTTCTCTTCAACTTGTTTGGCCAATTGTGAATTACAATGGAAGGTGAAACTAACTGCATGTATGGATATCAAACTTGTTACAAGGAGTCTCGCTAAAAGAAGGGAACACTGGAATCAAACAGTTTTACAGCCACTAAGGTAATTACCAAAAGGTGTGTCCCATTGCCCGCTCATGTATTACTAGTGAACATTATCAGATTTAACCTAACTGAAATGTCAACCTGAAAGTTAATACTGGGTGGATGTTTAATGAGGCTATAATGATAAGCATTAAATGCTACAGTGTAGCCTACTAATTATTGTTTTAACTGCTGGCGATTGTGGAATAATGTAATTTAGAAACTTATTCTTCCTTATTATAACCCAACAGATCCTTTCAAACACACCCTTCCTCTAAACAGAGGCTACAGCTTTTGACATATGTTGATAAAGAATAGTTATTTCTGTGTATTATTGGTCTGTAGCCTAATTACAGGAGCCAATACAAAGTATAATTCATAAAAACAAGGGCTTTGCTACTTACTTTAACACTGTTAGGGCATATTCTCAGTAAGATTACATCCCCTGGGTTTTGATTTATATTTAAAGCTTTTGCACTGGATATAATCAATTCAAGAAAAGTACCTGAGCGAGAAATAAGGGCAGAAAGGCACCATGCATGCAGGCTGGATGCATTATAAATAACTGGACTGAGGATGTGCTTTTAGGCTTGTAAGATATTAAGTCCATGAACATGAATCATATGCTGGTTCAAGGCTGAACAGTGTAGCAGCGACACTGAATTACCACTGCCCATTTTCAGCCGTCCTGGGATAATCAGCAGCTTAAGGTCACAACAGTCTACTGCTCCTGTCAGCCCACACACTTATCTCATTTCTTTTCTGCCTCCCTTCTGCTTCCTATACTTTCATCACGCCTTGAACTCACTCTCTCGCCTTATCCTCATCTCTCATATTCATTCCATGACCTTTAGCTGCATCCTAACAGAGAGCCACCCGAGCCATGTGGTCCCTCTCTGCCTGTCCTCTCTCCAGAGACCCTGGGCTTCTCGCCCAAAAGTAAAGGCTGTATGCGCCCTGGCTACAAGCTGGTGCTCAGTCAGGCCCCTAATGTCACAGGGAACTGACAAGATGCTGACTGCCAGAAAAAGTTACCAGGGGACACTGCAGTGTTCTGTGGAAAGAACAACTCGGGTAGCGTTTGACAATAGATGAAGAGACAGGACAGTATTTAGAAAGAAAGGAGCGTGAGGTGACGAGCAACAAAGGATGAGGAAACAACAGACAGTGAAGCAACGCAGTAAAGAGAAGGAGGTATACAGAGATCTTTCATTGTGTAAAAGAGGAAACAAACATTAGGAGGATCCCGTGTTGAAAATATGCCAAATAGTTGGTGTCCCAAAATCTACACTGCTGCATCAAGCTGCTTAGTCATCACTGTAGCAGGAGTAAGTACAGAACTAGCATAATACCTTTTCCAGATGATGCTGACAGATCTGATGAGTAATCTGCATGACCAGCAGTATAGCTTTACCCTTAGAGTCGCCAATTGAATTGAGCTATTCTGGTCAAACTGGTTATGTCAGCATACCAACTGGTATGGTGGCAGGTTATCGGATCACACCTTTAGCGTCTAAATTAACCCAATAATCTCTTTATCATGTGTTTTTGATTCCAAGAGCATTCTGATAAAACAGATTCTACTTTGAATTGTTTTGATATGCAGGTTATGGTGCAGCTGAACAACTAGCTGCAAATGGGTGAACTTACCTGCAAAGACTACACTTGCAGCCAGGACCAGGTATAACTCAACCCTTACAGGGCATGTCCTGGAAAGACTTAACTCAAATTTCCAACTGTTAGGTCACATGCATTTCTACATGCTACATGGATTAACACGACAACATACATGACATTCATATGATACTCACCTAATTTCATTAAAGACGCAAGCAGCACCCATAATGAGATTTCAAAAGGGACCTGTATGTGGGGGTAGTCGAGGCTGAGCACAGGGAAAGGTTTTTTAGTGAAGTTATGCCCTTTGTCTTCCACTTTGTTTTTGTCCAAATGTTCCTTGTGGCTGATATCCGGAGAGCTGGAAGCTCCGAGAGGAAGAACGGAGCCCTCCAGAAATACCAAAACCATCAGCAGGAGCAGTCCCCGCTCCGGTAAAGTCTTACCGATACCAGCCGGGCTGTGTGAACCCGCCCCCAAAGGCATGATGTTGAATATGATGTTGGCGTAATGTAATATGAAAAGAAATGCGTTGGTGCAAGTATGACTGAAAAGCAAGCAAGTTCAAGGAAGTTGGGTAACGTTACAGCAGTACAACTCCGTAACTTTCCGACAGTTAATTTATACCAACTATTCAACCGTCGAACATTCTAACTGACTTTAACGGTAGGTTCGACTAGCTTAACCCGAACCCGAAACCCATTCTGTCCGGTAACGTTGGCTAGCTTGACTTCTGCGTTGTTGCTTGCGGCCAGGTAAACAGTCGCGCCGAGACAGGCCGTTTGAAGAAAGCAGGAAATGCCAAGATGCTCTTACGAGTTTCTTTTTACAACAGCACATATCATACTGTAAAAAGCAAACATATCCTATTCGTTCCCCCTCCTTTTTTTCAGCAGTGTTTCACAAGTTTGTCGGTTTCTGTGTCAGTGACTATCAATGTCCTCTTCGGTCAATATGTCATTGTTGATGCTGGAGGCAAGCTAGACACAGCGGCATCCCCAACACGCTTCTTCTTCCCTCGTACTGCCCGAGAAACTCGTCCGTGAGGCGAAGGTGTCCAGATACTGACCTTGAAGAGAAGCCACACAGCTGTCACATAGCATTTTGCCGTGTGCCCAATGTAATTCAACTTTTTTATATTAATGTCCCCGCATGCGGCATTTCCACCGTGATCCCAGGAGGACAAGACCTTGGTCGGGCGCTCAGGTCAGAGGGAGGATGGAGGAAGACTTGGGGCTTGCTGAGCACTGGTTTCAGAGGCTTGTCCCGGGTTGTCAAGACAAGTGGCGACAGATCCTCTCTGTAGTGGCTTCATACATATGCATAGAAAACGCACACCCTTTCGCGGACGTTTGGTGGATGGGAGGAGGAGAAGGTGTAGAGTGGAAGGGGAGGGGGATGGCCGACTACAGTGACACCTATAGGAATGGAGGTTTAGGTATGGTTAGCTATGCTTTGACTGCGTTGTTAATGTTGTTTTCTTCTTAGCTTTCACAGGGAGGTCAAAGGGCCAAATACAGACTAAAGTCCAGAGAGCGAGAGTATTTTTGCTCAAGGACACGTAACGTTACGCAGAATAGTGTTGCTCACTGTCATCTAAGCTTTAACACTGTCAACTTAAATCACTACACAACTTGTTACTATTGGATTTATCAACTGAAAACCTTTAGTGGATATTGACAGTGTACAGCCAGTTACATACCTGTCATCATAGGTCATTATCCAGCCATTTGCCAGCCCTTGCTGGTTACATGAATGTAAGCATGCTAGTGTGCCTTTGCCTACATCTGACATAAATGACAGAAATTATGCCTTCAGATCACCAGTTCACGCCATGATCTGAATACTTAATTAGCATGACGTGACCTAGCATTATGAGCAGTGATATTCATATTGGCTCAGTAACGAGTGGGGCTGCATACATATGCAGAAATATTTTTTTTAGCTTGGACAGAACACTGGCTTCAAATAACATTTAAGGTCACCATGTTTGTCAGGGGTCAGTTTCAGCTACCACCAAGTAAGCTAAATACATTCCTCAATGACACTTAAGTAGAACATGTGTGCTGTACTGGACCAAGGTGTTTGTGTTCAAAGATAGTACTAATCAGTATACTGTTTGCTGTTTGGTTTTTGTTCTAGGTGTGTAGCTATAGGAATGTGCTTCAAAGCTACTCATATTGTAAGTTCATAATTATGACTCAACATAACTGAATTTCCACGCACACCTTCCAGAGAACATATAATTCCCCTTATAACAAAAACAATGACTTGAAGCAGGCCTGTTGGCCAAGGGTAACATAACAGGCTTGTTAAAACCAGTAATGTTTTTACTCAGAGTTGACCATAGACCATATGTATAATAGAGAAGTTGACCAGCACCGGCATCTCAAAGTAGGGTCGCAATGATTACTCGATTTACTTGATTAAATTATTAATCAATTTAAGGAAATTAATCTATGAATTGCTTATGTGTTTTTTTAGCAAAATGCCAAACCTTTGCTTGTTTCCCTCCATTGATTTTTAATAATTCAAACAACCCATGGTTGGTCGGTTCTCTGCTGTGATACAACATTACACTAATAACTGTTGAGAAATGTTTCCACATATGTATTCAAAACTGGCTTTCATCCCCAACAATTAGGCCAGTAAGACCAGAAATGAAGAGTAACATGGGTTAATTATAGTTTTGTGCTCAAATAGCTGCTTTCTGGACTTGTAGACAAGATATTGGCTAGTGAAAGCCGGTCTAAAGACATTAATTGTTCTGGGGAAAAGCTGTTATAACAAATATGGATTAGATAATGTCTAGTCTGTCAGAATGATCCAAGGTGCATTAATAAGGTATGGTCAGGGTTGATAACAGTGCACTGCACAATACCCACACACTTAAACACAATGAAAGAGTTCAGGCGACTAAGTGTCTATGCTGTTAGTCATTTCTGTCTCTCTGTATTACTTTTTATGACTTTAGGTGTTTTATGTTTTATAGTTAGTTAGACACTGCATCATGATCAGGGGAAACACTGTGCAGGTGGCACACATAATACTCTTACACTGTGGTCACTGCTAGTTCCTGCTGTGGGTGTGCTCTAATGGACGAGTTCCAAATTAATTTTATATACTAACTTTATGCTGTATATAGTGATTTTTATAGTATAATGTTTTGCCATTAGTATACCTACAAGAAGTCAACATACTTTATTGTTTCATACAATAACAGAACAGGAAAATGTATAATGCATATAATAATACAGTTGCGATGGACTGGCGACCAGTCCAGGTTGTACCCAGGCCTTTCACCCAATGTCAGCTGGGATTAGCTCCAGCCCCCCCGCGACCCCGTACACAAGATAAGCAGTTGACAATGGATGAATGGATGGATGGATGGATGGATATGATAATACAGTTCCGATGGACTGGCGACTGTCCAGGGTGTACCCCGCCTTTTGCCTGATGTCAGCTGGTATTGGCCCCAGCCCCCCCTGACCCTGTACACAGGATAAGTGGTTGACGATGGATGGATGGTTGGATATAATAATACAGCAGTCACACTGAGACTTTAGAAATTAAACTTTACAAGGAGAAACAAAAATGCCTCTGTAATGATTCAATACTTGTTTATTTTATTTTTTTTACAAGGTCTTGCCTCACCATAAGTTTCAATTTATTTTAAAATTACTTTTTCGTGGAAGACATTTTGACATGTCACATAGCAAGCGTCCTATGCTCAGGCTAGCTCACTGTCACACTGTTATGGCTTACTGGGCTCAGTCATTAATTATGTTATAACCTTGTACTTTTCCTACTATGCAAAATCAAAATGTGGGTTGTGAAAATGTTTATTCAGCTGTGAGTAGTACATCCATTTCCTTTGTACATTGCCTTGCTGGACCATAGTTCAGATCAACTTAGCCGTGATTCCACTGTGAACACAGCACAGAGCCAAAACCTGCGTAGAATTTGTTTGTCACTGTTAATACACCACTTTTTTAAAAATAAGTGTATTAATTGAAGTTAAAGGGTCTGGACTTTTGTTGTCATCTCTATGTAGTGGAAGCTGAATATACACTTCAACATTTTCTGTTAAGGCAGGCTAGGAGGAGGAGCTGTGAATACTAAACTGTTGGTTATATTCAGGACAGTGTTATTTCAGTACATGCACTCATGTCTAAAATGTATTATGAATGCCTTTATGTCTGCAGGATCTGCAGCAGTTTGTGCTGTTTGAGAGGAGGGTATCATTATTTGTACTTGTACATTCAATTTGTGCGTGTGGGGGAGAACTCTTAGTTACCTATTGTCACTTATATCTTGACAGTTTATTGTGTTATGTGTTATGTGTTTGTTTGGCATATTTGTCTGTTGTTTTGGTGTTTCCCTTTTTAAGGTAATGGTTTAATTATAAATGACTGTCAAAAGTCTCTTTCTTTTGCTCTGATAACTATTTGAGTTGCAACCTCTTTAATATATCTACTTCTAAGTAGGGTTACTGCAGTACTTTCTAACTTTTGCACAGTAAGAAAGCTATGCTTGGTATGGTATACATGTTGCAAGACCATGTATTGTATACCATACCAAGCATGACTGTACAAATCAATTTGTAAATTAAGCCCCATAAAAAACTAGTAGTAACCCTAAATAAAGTCTATGTAGGGACACATAACCTGCCTCTAGCAGCTTTGTTGTGGTAAAGTTGAGATGCCAAGAGCTTTGCTGCACGAGCCCAGATTTCTACTATATGATTCCAAACATCATCAAACTCTTGGAGAAAATAATAGGAGGCATGGCGCTGTGGTTAGTGGATATGAGGGAAATTACTCAGGAGGACGGCGCTAAACACATGCCTTGCCTATCATATTTGTGCTACGACTACTTATAGCAAAATAGAGTATGTTCTTCAAGGCCACATGAACCAGATGCCCTATGGGTTCAGTGCTGTAGTCAAGGCCAATCTGCGCCCTAAAGCTGAAGCCAGAAATTCAGATATGATCAAAGATAAATTGTACTCTACTAAAATAATTCTCCAGCCTGAAGAAAAAAGAGTTGCGTGTTGAAAGCTTTGCATTCATCCATCCGGGCAAGAACAATTTTACTGAACCTTATTGACCAAGCTTGCAGTCCCAAGCTTATTGGCTTTTGCTTTTGGGAGGGTTTCTTTCATATCCCTGAAGCTAAAGAAAGAACAGTCTCAGTGATAGAAGTCAATTTTCTCCTCTGAACTGTGCAATTACACAATTTCAGAACATAAAAACTCTACCATCTCACCCTGACTCCAAAATGGTTTATATGTCTGCTTTGAAGTTTCTATTTTCTACGTTTATCTGCATGGAGTTAGTCACTGCGTCTTGTCCCACAAACCACGCAATGTGGAGCAAAACAAGTCATTTATTGCCAGGCAGCATTTGAAACAACGGAATAAAACTAGCTGTAACTTTTTATTATTTCCACAGTATTTAAAAACAAGGCAATTGACAGGCTTTGTAGTTTGTGGATTTTATCTTTGTGTTTGTTTCATATGGACAAAGTGACTCCAATGTTAAAATACTGTAGAGTGTACAGAATCATAATTATTCAGATATACACAACACAAACAGGTAAAATGAGGCTATATGGGACTCTATATTCTACTTTGCATGTTCCTGGTTGTACTGTATCAACATGGGTTTTTGTTAGAGGCTTGCCGCAGCATCCAGCGCTGTCATCTCCTGGATTTGTGACAAGTACCCAGCAGGTATGTGGGATAAGACTTGTAAAAACAAATGGTGATGTGATGTCACCTGCTATAAGCTCTGTAAATGATGACGAGCTCTGACACCATGTCTGTCAGCAAGGAGAGAAGCAAAATATTTTGATGGTTTTATTCGCACTCTGTAGGGCAGAGGTGGTTATTTGAGGATTCGCTGAGCAAACGGTCACTTTTGACATGGAGCTGAAGCATCTGGATAATATCTATCTCCCCCTCGCTGTCTCTCTCTCTGTCTATTTGACTCTCTCTCTCATAGGGTTATTGCTGTAAACCTCTTCATCCTATTTCCTCTAAGCCATTGCAAATATCACTGCTCTAACTAATGCCAGATCACATCATGCTTAATAAGTATAAAATAGCTCATGCAGACCACTGGTGTCCTTGGGGTATCATTTCCATCATCTTAGATTAAGGTAAAGGCATATTTTCATAATTATGGCCATGTGGTCATGGCATGCTGCGGGTCAGATGGTGATCCACATAATGTCTCTGGTGTAATTTGGTGGCTGCTCAGAATCAATGACTGATGTGACGTAAATGTTTTCAGCAGCTTAGTGTAGCTGACAGCATGCTGTAGCCAATCATTGTTCAATGGCCAAGAATTATCATAATGTAGAGCATGGAGAAAGGGCACATCCAGCAGGCGGTAAATATGTGTGTTTTATCGGCCTTAAGGGCAAACTCTACTTATTTTACACAACAATTTGATTGTTGCTCTGACAATCTTATAGGAGTCAAAACTAAATCAGTGAAGTATTATTTTAATCACAATAAAATGTGGTCCAGTTTGTCTTGCTCTCATTCTTCTCTTTAATCTATGTCCTTACATGTTTATTTCTGTTCTTGGCTTTAAGGTTTACCTCAAAGATGAAGAAATGGATTATGAAATCGCAGGATTACAAGAACAATTGATGAGAATTAAGGAAATTCAGCAAAAAAATAAGGGCATGACAAAACCAACCAAATTAATGTGGTTGATGTGATTTCATGGTTTCTTGGTTTAATCGATCATGTGTTAACACCCACCACCTCGCCACTGCAGCATGTGATTCATTTATTAAATATCAAACTTCCCTCCCTTCCCCCTCTCCTTCCTCTGTTTTTCTCTCTTCCCCCTCTTGTCTCCTGCTAGTGACACCTACCTGAATGTAGAATTTATTTCTGCAGACATTTGTATCTAAAAAAAACAAACCCTGACACACTAAAACTGTCTTCTGATGATGCAGCAACACCTCCCAAAGTCAAGCATATGACATTGTTTGCAATTGTGAAAATGTGCATGTACGACTCTCTTCCTGAAGGGGGTGCCATCATTCTAGAAATGGAAAATGACATGGCATCCAGGTCAAACTCTGTTCACCTATCAACTAACGAAACCTGACAGTAAGGTAAAATTAGAGAAGGCATTGTCATCACTATGTTTTGAAAATCATAACAGCAATGAACAATAACTTAGTAAATTACAATCATGATGGTATAAATAAATAAAGCAATTCCACGAGTAAGTACAAGCTGAAATCCCTGAGAAAAGATACACTTAACATCTGAGTGGTGTAAATGAAATTCAGATGGGAGCCATGTGGACATACCCAAAATGAAACATTGCATGTTGTTTTCCTCACACACTGTTTTAATAAAAGTCTTTAAATGTGCCAGAGCCAGACGTTGTTCCACTGTCAAGTCAAGGTTTCCAAGGTGTTCTTTCCTTTGTGTTCCAGGCAGACCTTTTGGCTCCAGGTCGAACCATAACTCTTACCTCATTACCATGAAAGGTGCGCTCGCTCAGCGATTCTGCCCAGGTCACATCTGGCACCACCCAGAATAGACCAGGCGGGGAGGAAACCCACTTTGAACTTCAAAGGAGGCAGTAAAATTTGCTTGGAGGTATTCCACTGTATACACACATGACAATGTATTTAGCATAGATTGAGCACTTGAGAGGTAAGGAATCTCACATGCTGCCATCTATGAATATTTTAACTGCCTGCAAAATTTAGAGGGGACCAGAACACTGATTATCTTAGTGGGCATGGATTATTTCAGTCAGTAAGTTTGTTTAATGCCACAGTTTGTCAGACTGAGTTTTTTTTAACCTGCAGAGGGCCCTATTAATTCCAGAGTGATGTTTGCTTGTGAACATCTGCTTGAATTATGACTTCATCCACAAGGCCGGGGAGACAGTGGATGGCTAGCCCAGTTGTGATATGAGCTGTATATCAGTACCTCTACCGGCTGAGAAAGGGAAAACATGAACATACAGAGTGTATGACAAAAAAAGAGCATAAATTATCTCTCTCTTATCCAAATACCTGCATTATTGGGCATTATCTGCTGCTCTCTTCATACTTCACAGACCCCACACTCCACCCACAAACACAAACATTACCCAACTCACAAAGTTGTTTGAGTTCAACAATGTTATGACTCAACCTTCGCTCTTACAATCTACAAGAGTGAACACAAATCATCCCCTCAGCCAGGTGCAGCCAGCCAGTAAGAGATGTTTGAGCATGTACCTTAACATGGCGGCTCTGTAATTCACCACCACATTTTCATGTATAATTTACCACCACAAGAAGTTCCTCTTTCATGTATTATTAAATGGAATAACCCGTCATTTGGACTCTGCAGTGTTTTCACTGTGTAATTACGGCGACACAGCGCTGACTGTTTGTAAGAGTTTATGAACAGTGAAACTGAATGAAGACAATAATAGTCAATGTTATAATGTAGGAAGTCTCACTTTAGAAACAAGTGAAGAAGAAGAGTGAATTTAGCTTATCAATGCATATAGCCAGTATATTTGTTTTTGTGGCTTTATTTTTATGTCATCTAATTACTATGGAATATTTTATTTTTAAAATCTGCATTTATGGACAGATTTTGCAGTTACAATCAAATCTATGTAAAGTTTACAGTAATTGTAATGATTATTGGGTCCAAAATTAATACAATAATAGATGTATTAAGAGAACTGCCGCAGGTTCCAGAGGCCTGGACCTCAGTAACTTTCACCAAAGGCTGCTAACTGTTTTAACTGTTGTATATCATGTTATGGGATGGTTGTAAAACAAATTGTAATGTAAAATGCATGTGATCTGAAAGTAACATACATATCACTGAAAGCTAAAGCTGAAGATAAATCTGCATCAGTTAATCTTTTGGCCACTCTAGGGAAGCGCAACAAGCTGTAAATACAACACTGGCATATTATCACCTGTTAAATTGATATGTCAAACATGTTAGCAGTTGCCTTTTTACATGTCCAGCAGATACAGACTAACATTAGCATTCATGTTTCTGGCCAACTGCTGAATGTAAATCCAATATTTATTCCCCTTTTAGCTCTGGGTTTAGCTATTTGCTAACTTTCCCTGTCTGCGTCTGTTGCTAATCAGGTAGTGCATAGTGTTTTTATCAGAACTTTTTTGCTGAAAACAGCTGCTTGCTGCTGCTGACAATAGCACTGATAAGAGTGGTAAGAATTAAACTAAACAGTAAAGTTGTGGCCTGGAAAACCAAATCAATGAGAGGTGAGGAGAACTGCAGATTCCTAATTCTCAGGTCTAGTGATTTGTGTCCCATCACACGTTGTCATTTTATCCTTCATTAATACAAAAATATTCTATATCATTGCAGCTTGAAAGGAAAATCATTGAGTTTGAATGAGATGATTTAAATGTTTTACTATTCACTCAATAGATTATAATTAGCATACTGGATACTGACCACTGACTGTGATACACTGTTGAAGAGTATATATATTATTTAGATTTTTTTATCATGTAAATTCTTAAAAGGAATCATCCTTTGAGTAAATTTTGCTTATGTCAGAGCAGCCACACCAGGCATGTGAGTCTATGCACAGTTACCACATGATAACGTTAAACAGCAGTGTTATGCTTTGACTGCAGTTTGTTCCCAGCAGCATTGCGTTTTTGTGCTACCAAACATGAGATGCCTTCTGAATGGACAGGGAAGCTGTAATTGCCATATTAGTGAGAATTTTTATGATGGTCTTAGGCATACACAAACTGTTTTGTGCCACTGTTTCATGATGTTGTACATTTCTTTTTTAAACACTGTTGCTCTTAAGTAAACTGTATTTCTGGTTTGCTAAATATGTCACCATGCTCTGTCACCCTCTTTAATCAGTCCAGCATTTCGAAGTTTTAGTCGCATAACCACTGTGTCAGCTCAAGGTGACAAGTCAATTCCAGAGTTCACTGCCACTGTGCCTCGAAGTGATACCACATGAGAGTAACACAGTGACCACTAAGTCTATAAAAGGAGCAGCTCGTTGCAGAGAAGGAACCACAGAACTCCGTCTTCACCCCATTTTCAGAGCAGGAATGACAAAAATACAGTACACAAAAATACATAAAGTATGCAGGGCGCTATTTCTGGGAGACAGCACGTTTATACCAAAGGGCGCTGTGGGACCTATTGGGGCAAGCCTTAAACTGGTTTATAGACTTACTGTTACAATGTGATGACTTATTTTATGAGTGAGGGAGAATGTTAAAGTGTAACCTTGCCTGTGAACATACAGTATATAGCACATACAGAGGACAGAGGCAGGAAAAGCAATCCAGCACAGTACAGAACAGGAGAGGCCACATCCTTCCTTGCTCTCATTATATCTCTGTTCACCACACTGTACATCTGAATTATGCTTCCTGAGTAGTAATTCTGTGGGAGTAGCCACAGCGCATTAATGCATACTGTACACCCATTTCAGATGGGGCGGTTGCTGCTGTACTGGAACATGAACAGATTATTGAATAAACATGACTAATTTAAATGCTGTCAAAGTTATTTCATGACAAATGCATTGTAGCTCACTTGAAAACACTAAATTATGTAATGAAAGTTTAAATAAAGAACTGAGAGGAGAATGTACCATGTAGAAGTCCTATTCCCACGCAATATCAGCAAAATCTCAGTCACATATACTTCAAAAAGTAAAAGATTGACTAAGTAAAATCAAAAGATTAGACCCTTTAAGTGTGCTATATGTGATCATTCTACTGATTATGACTGATGCTTAACATGTAAGCAGCATTGTAATTATACATTATATATAGTTTGAAAACTATGTAACCAAATTTAAAGAATTGTGACAAAGAAGTTATAATGCCCCGTGGTGACCAAACAATTTAGTTTAATTGTAATGTTACTACATTACCTCATCAGTGTGTCAAATGTTGTGAAGTAGAAGTATGACGTAAAATAACAAGGAATTACCCAAGTTACTCTGTAAAGCGACTTTGAGCTTGTGAAAAGCGCTATACAAATTCAATGTATTATTATTATTATTATTTACAGAATGTACCTCAATACTTATATGCAGTAAATACTTACTTTCCAGAACTAGCAAGTCTTCATGCTTTTATATTAAGGTCAGTGTAATTATTAAAATTTACTGCCTACATGCATTGTCAATTCACTCCAATGAGAAAAAAAAATACAATGTATATTAACATATATTTTTACATCAAAGTGGGTCAAACAGGATTTGCATGTTCACACACGCATTCATGTTGTCTTTAGCTTGAAGCATATGGGTTCATGTGTGTATATCTGTGTGTAGGTGCTGAAAGCGTGTACTTGCTCACTTATGTTTGTCTTAAAGCACATGTGTGCATGCATGTGGGTTTATCCACGTTCCCGCATGTGCTCACCCCCACTGCCCTAGAGTGGTACAGAGAATGTCAAGAGGCTGTGGAGGCAGTGCAGGCGTGGGGAGCGTGACTCAGCGTGGACGGTGATGAGACAGGACAGCTTTACAGCAGCGGGGCACACTGCAGCATCAGACACAGGCATCATTTGAATATTGCATTAGAGCACTGGAGCTGTCTTCACGTTCCCCCAAGGCTCTGTGGAGCTCTGGCTGGGCTCTACACCCTCATTTTGGGGGAAGGTGCCTAAGAGCCTCAGAGACAGTTGACCTGATTAGTCTGGAGCTGGTGGGATTGGATCATATTCTTCCTCAATATATTTTACAAAGAGTTTCCCATGGTTGAATGTGAGCCACAGTTTGCTGGCGTGTGTCTGTCTGTGTAAATGTGATGACATGTTAGGTAGGTGCTACTGTAAGGAGAGAGAAACTGAGCTGTCGTTCCATTCAGCCTGTTTAAGTAGTGGCTGACCACAGAGTTGCATTCTGGACTAAACCCAAAACCACAAAGCCCAGTGTGTAGTGCAGTGAGTGGAGGAGGGTGGGAGAATACAGGCATGGCCTCGGCTGAACTCTGCAGGATTGCAGAGTATGGATAATGATCTGCATAACAAAATCAGGAAGATGTTAAGAATTCCTGAGAGAAAACAACAAGATCAGTGCAGACCCAGAAAGAAGTGAATGTGGAGGGGATTTAGATTCAAAGCTAGCTCATGCAACATGAAAAATTCAACATTATATACTTATATTACATACCTAATATTTTTTACAGTAGGGCACAGGAAAAGAGAATTTCCCCTCCTCTGAAATGGTAAAAGAAAAATGCTGAAGGCACATCAGCTCTGCATGATACAGAAAACGCCAAACATGAGTACAAAGGACACACAAAGGATCATTAACCACACCAGGCATTGTAAAGTGCAATACTCACGTATGGTAAAGCTTTTTTAAACAACACTGTGCCGAGTGTTCATTTGAGTCACAGCCATTAACAATGCCCACTGGAAAGCCAGACACGCTGGCAACCAGGGGAACAATACAATAGACAAACACTGCACTGTAATCAGCCCAGCCCACTGATGGATTCCAAATGAAGATGTCATCTACTACACAAGTCTGTGAGCAAAACATTAGTGTTGACAGGAACTTGGTGTGGTGCAAAATAAAGGAAATGTTAGCCCAAAGGTTGAAACAACTTGGTTTTGACTGGAGCACTGCATCTTTACTAATCTTGAAAGATTACTAGATGATTAACACTCTGTTACCTCAACAACCGCAGTCAAGGTGCTTTTGTGCAGTATTTAATCCCCAAACTGCACATAAAAGTTGTTTGAGAAAAGAAAGGTGCTTTGAAATCAGCAACACAGGAACCCTTCTTTCGTCTTGACCACATCTTCTGTGTCTCATACAAGATGATACTCACAAGGCCTTTTCTGAATAAGCCATTGTCTGGAGTCTGTGGTCCCCAGCAACAACAACAACAAAGGAAGATGACAAGAAACAAATAACAATTGTACTGTTTTTGGAAGAGGAGAAAAAAGTGAGACTGTTGAGTTTCTCCTCATCAGCGATCATAAGGAAAGGGGGGCAGAGAAACAAAGAAACATGTCATGGTGCTCGTTTGGGGTAGAACTTTAACCGTAGTTCCTAATATTCAAGAAAGCAAGGGGACTGTGTGATGTGGTCTGTGCATTTGTGTGTTCTTGGGTGGGTGGAGTGGGGACATGTGTTTGAACTTCATTGTATGCCTGCACACATTTAAAACTAAAAAATGATCCAAGCTATGACAACAACAAAAGAACAGCAATTATACATTTGAATGGGCCTCTGTTTGCATTACGCAATAGAGAGACTGACGAAGACTGAACATTTATGCATGTCTGTACCTCATGTCCCTGTAACGCAAAGCTGAGCTAGGCTCCAATTTGAGAACACTGCATACTGTGTATAGTATGCTTTTGCTGAGCTCTGGCTAAGATTGAAGCACTCTACCCTTTTATTTATTTATAGGGACTAATTTAGGGTCAGGCCCTGTGGCTAACAAATAGCAAATTATACATGCATGCACATTTAAATGCTAATTAAACATGCCATGTACAGTATTCAAATACATTTTAGAGATTACAGGGTTTTACAGAATTATCTTCGAACTAACTAATTCTAATTTTTGAATACTTATTCATTGGTTTTACTTTTGGACATAAAGTAACTCTGGTTGCCTGTTTCCTAGCAGAAACTCAATGAAAATGTTAATTTTGATTTTGACTTTTGACTTGGTTTTCCACTGAGCCTTCCAGAAGTTTATTTGAGCACAGGTGTTGTTCTCGGGTCACTGCTTCTGTAACTCTGTCTGTGTATGTGATAAGAGCCTTAGTCTATCACAGCCACTATCAGATGCAAAATTATTGATGAGCCACATCTCTATGTGAAAACAGGAGAGTCTATGTTGGAGTAGTATTTCAGTTTCATTCTCCCATGTGATATTATCCTAAAGTTCACCACAGTGGGCCTTGAAATGACCACTTCAACACACTTTATATTTCCATTTTGTAATCTGCATATCTGCATATTTTGATTATTGGTAACCTCAGAAAGAGTTTGGTAATTTTCTCAAGAAAAAAAAATCTACGTTAAAAAAAAAAATCACTTTTTTGTACATGTAGCCAAATGCACACACAGACAGAATGCAAGCGAGCACAGACAATCAATAATATTTCCTTTAAACTAATTGTTCCTACAAGCTACCCATGCTGACTTAAGTCTTTGTACTAAAGCGCAAGTAATTTTCTTTCACCTCCGGCTTTTCACCCATGCCATTCTCCTAATAGTTGTGGAGTTTTATGCAGATTAGACATTTTGCCCAATTTTGCATTGTACGAAATTTCTACTCTCTTGTTCTCCTGTTTGACGTGCAGTTATAGGAGGATCAAGATGCCCAATTAAATTCTTGAATGATCAGCGATCTGGCTGTTGGCCAGTCTGATTGATTTCTGGCATGTCCGAAACTTTGGTCACCTGTCCTGCAGTTTGAGCAGATCCATGATTAAATTTCCTACATTGATACTGTAAAAAAGATCCTTCACAAACTGTCGGGAGAATGCTTTAATATTATTGAGGTAGTGTTTTACATATCATGGCTAAATGTTTTGCTGAGATTGTCCTGCTGACTATAGTGTCCAATCATCTGCAGCTCCATATTATTTTTGTCTTTTTTTTCTGTTAAAAGTAGAATTCCATAAACTAACACAACTGTTCTCTTATTTGTCAACATTTTTGAGGATGCATCCACCTTGTTTGAATAAAACTGAAGAAATTGCCAATGGACAAAATCCAGCCAATCCAACCCAGGGTTGTGTTTATGTACAGTGTGACCTTACACTATGAGCGCAGAAGTAGTGTGTTTTGGCTGTGCGGAAAGGCAATTAAGAAAAACACAGTGTTCCAGATACACCAATCTAAGATGTTTAGAGGGCATCAAGCTATGCCAATGTGATGACCAACCAGACAACCATGAACACATCAAGTGCCAGAACAGAGGAATAGACTATGTATAGCAGCTTGAATAGCCCTGGAATCCATCTAAAACTAGAGGGTACCATGTAATTTCTGTTGACCTAGTTATCACATTTTCTCCATAAAAATGTATAAAAAGAAAGTAATACAAAGAGCAACACAGGACTTTCTCCCTTCACATAGTCAGACTCAATCAGAAGACTTATGAGTCATTGTTTCAACGTTTACTGATGCCTGACAGTCCTGCTCACATCAGCCCACAGGGGTTGTCACTTAGATGCACTTCATCATTCAGCATCATCAGTCCCATTTACCTGCAAACACAGACTCACTTTGCCAAGAACATAATGCATGTACATAGAGGAGGGCACACACTGACTCCATCATACACCAGCACACTTAAACACTCTGACCACACAAAATACAATCCCATATTTGCACATATGTCAAGTAAAACTCCAGGGATTGAAAGAGGCAGGCCAACATAAACACTTGCATTTCCTTTCCACTCCTCTTCTTATCTCCTCTCATCCCTCTCCCTCTTGTGTTCTTTTTCCTCCTGGGTTTTTCAAACTCTTGCCGACACAGCTGCAAATCGGTCAGGTTGGACTCTACTACTACTCTGACAGTCCACATCTCTACTTGGGTGTGTGTTTGTCCAAGTGATATAAGCTGAAAAGGTGGGGCTTGTTAAAGTAAAAGACAAATTCCTCTCAATATCGAAAGGAATTTAATCTGGCATTTGCAGTCATGCAATGGAAAATTTACTTCCCAAAGTAAATAATTCATATGACATGCATTATCGGCATCTATGAAGCACATTTCCATGGTGTTTCCCAATATTGTAGACTTAAAATAACTGTGTAAATCTTGTAAATGCCACTGATTCATTCACTCATTGTTCAGACTCAGGTTATTGTTCTTCTACCAAAATATCAGCTCCAGAGAATCAAAAGAAAACATGACTCATGTCACCTAAAGTTAACAAGGAAGTGAAGTAATAACAGAACTGCATTACTTTCCATATTCATGGATCACCAGATTTCCACTAAAACTCTTCTCCGAATTCTGATCACTGCAAAAAAGTATGTCTCACATCCGTTTACGTCTCTGTCAAATAGGATTATGAATTCTTGGACTTTTTTCAGGCTGGATCCTGTCAGGATAGTCACTATAAAACATGTTGAGGTAAATTACCACTCACTTGTGGTGACAAGTGGAAGGATTGAGGTGGTAAAAAAAGCCTGATACCTGATAGATGCTGAGGACTTTGTGTTTGTGTGTGTGTGTTCTGGTTTGTGTCTCTCATTGAAATGGGGCTGTCTTCCTGGGGGTTGAGATGAAACCACAGAGGAGCTCTGTTTCCTGTTTATAGCGTCTTCGTTGTTAATGCTTTGTCCCCGGAGACAACACAGAAACCTCCGCTTTATAGATGAGCAGTAAAGGGTATTGGCAAAAAGATGAATACTTTAATTTAGAATTTCACAGTTTTAAGAAAACATGGATTTTAGCACGGTCCCAGTGGGATTCAAACTCTTAACCCTTCATGTTAGTGAGTTCAGCGAGCAATGGAAACACTAGACCAGCAGTTCCCAACCTTTTGTCTGATGTACCCCAACAGGTGTTCCAAAGGTATTTACATTTACATTCACATTTATTCATTTGGATTTTATCCATAGCAACTTACGATTGCTGTTTATGTCAGAGGTCACACGCCTCTGGAGCAACTAGGGGTTAAGTTTCTTGCTCAGGGACACACCGGTGGACGTGTCACAGTGGGGAGTTGAATCCGGGTCTCTCACATCAAAGACATGCGTCTTATCCACTGAGCCATCACCACCCCATTCATTAGTATTCTTTTGAATGGATATTAATTTGGTGTTATCGACACTATCAATAATATAAAATTGGATAATGTTACAATACATTTTTCATACGAGACATAGTGATTATGGAGGTGTGGCTGTTTGTTTTACTACCACTACAGAAACTGGACGTTTTAACCATTTATCCATTACCTTTAATCATCCATTTTGACTCTGCTTGCTTGCCAACTAGTCACACTAGTGTTTAACACACTCTCAATCGTAGTGCTCAGATATTACAACTCAAGACTCGCAGAGGAGCCAGCGCGTCGTGCTGATTCAACTCATGTCGAGAGGCGGTTTTGAATTAAAAAAAAAAAAGTATAAAAGTTGTACATACAATTACAAAAGAAACAGCCATACGAACATGCCAAAATGACCTGTGCTTGTTTGCCTATGTGCAGCCCGGAGAAGCATATTTCAGCCTTGACTCATGTCAGTTGAACCCTGTGCAGTCAGTTTATTGTAATTGGTAGTTTAAAGGTTACTGTGACTTTATTTCTTTCCCAAACACAAATAATGTTGGTAATGTTAGAAGAAGATTCCTAACCTGGAATCACTGCACTACGCAATATACTACACTGGTCAAGCTGAGTGTTTTGTTGATTTACCACTGCCTGTGTTAAACATCCCCTTTATGTCAACAACTCTACACTGGGCAATGGTCCCTGTGATGGTCACATAAAGGGTGTCAGTGTGTCATGTGCTGGTGTCAAAAGCAGTTGTGTCCAGTTTAATGGAGGCTCCTTGATTTAACGACCATGTGACATTAGGTATGGGAGTACCCTGAGGTTATCCATGGCTGGAGCCAGACTGTGCATCTGCCAATTTGGCCTTGTCTCACTCCGTAACACTCAGTCTTCTCTATGCACGCCTCCGGGAAGCTTGGACTGGTCCACAAACGGCTGATTAGGGGGTACTAAAGCTTCCTGCAAGAGCCCTAACAGATCAAAGAGCGCAGGACAGTGGGCAACTCAATCCAAAGACCCAGGCTAATCAAAGTTAGATTCAGGGTAAGCCTCCAGGTTTCACCATCAGCCAATAGCTGTAGACAATGTGATTTTGATTAAGGCTGATGGCACTGGGAAAATCCATTGTCTTTGAAACTGCACAGGGTTAAAGCTACCTCTGTGACTGACAGCCGTGAAACATGGGAGCTCAGACTGCCAGCATCAGGGCTACATTTGCCAAAACACAGAATCAAAGATCTCTGAGTATGGTGAGCTCTTGCAAGGTTACGCACAGTACTGGGACACATTATGAAGAGCTCTCCTCTATGTACCCACATGTGGGGGCTGAACAAGTTAACATGAAACATTTGCCGTCGTTTCAAGCAACTGTAAATTTGTCCCCCCCCCGGGCCACAAACTCATTAGATACAAACAGACATTCTCTCAATAGAATTAACATCATAAAAAGTCGTAAATTCAAATAGTGTGTTTGATAAATGGCTGCCATTTCAAATTAAGCTCTTTCAAATAGACGAGTTGGAAATTAAAGAGCTTCATATCCATACCCTTGGCCTTGACCATGATTGGTTTCATGGTCATTTAGAAACTGGTCGAAATACAACTCACATTTTGGCATAGTTTCTGGCTGATTTTTACTGTCCTTGTCAAAAAGGCAATGAACAGTTTAGCACCTGGATGTGAAGCGTTTGGCCTGGCAGCAAGCTGCTACACAACCCTCATTAGCTGGAGTACCATTTGGTGAACACATGGCTGATCCAAACAGTTGCAAGCCCCCATCAATAAAAATTTGAACCATGTTTAAATATACCACATGTTTCAAATTATATCATAATGCTTTCTTGCTGTCTTTAATACCAAAAAACTTGCATATGCAGAGTTCTGATCCAAATGATCTGTTAAAGTTTAAATCAACTTCATGAAAGAGCTACTTGTGTGAACCTAAACTGGAAAAACAAGAGACGAGCAAACTGCGCCACGCCTCACGTTCCTACAAGTTATGTCCACTTAGTCTCATGTTTTGGGACAAGATAGGTGCTGACAAGCATCAGTTTATTCACATGCGACCACCCTGCTGTTCAAAAAGCTACACGGGGTAAATGTGAACCTGTGCATGTTTCCACAGGCAGGGACCCCAAACTGGTAAAAGGTCTGTGTCTCCTGTTGAGGGACAAGCAGAATGGAAGGCTGAGCGTCCATCCCTGAGGGGACAATAGGGCCTGTCACAGAGCTACTTAACCTGCTCAACACCTCTGCCACAGGACAAGTGATAAGAATTTTGTCTTCCTGCAGGGGATGTGGATACATCAGAGAAAACCTTTGGACCACAGAGAGATGGACAACATCCTCTTTCAGGCGACTTCATCCAAGGGTGAATTACAACAGGAAAAGCTGTTGAGGCATGACTCTCCTTAGATGAGGCTTTGTTTAGCTTGTTCGCTAACTGTGGGATTTAGGCTCAATCTGCAAACCATCTCTCTCAGATGACTATATAATGCTTGGCGTAGCTCATTAGCTAACATACAGGAGCCATACATCACCAGGCAACCAGAATACATGTGGAAACCATTTTGATTTCACCTGGTCCCTCTGCTGTAGGGGTACAGTTCAGGCGGAAGTGGCCTGTAGGATGTAGAGAGCTCCTTAATGATGCTAACGAGTGGTGTAGCTGTAGAATAGGCCAACGTTTATAGATCTGCGAGGAAGGTTGTAAATGCAGACTGAGGCGTTTGGCCTAGATGGAGATCCACATCTGTTCTGTGCCAGCTGTTTGACAGATTCTTTTGGAGTGCATGGGCAGGCTGTGATCAAGACCTTTGAAGTCTTTAGCTTCCAGTAAGCGTTGACTGTCCAGATTAATCCTCCATTACAGTCTGAGTATCTTCCAACTTCTTACAAGAGTAGCAAAATGGAAAAAACACATGATCTTTCCAATAGCCTATAGCCTAAGTTTGAAAGTGAATTGCAAGCTAAAAAATGTGCTTACCCAGTTCCATTGATAGTGAGATCATAAGACGAGAAAATATGGCATGATAATTCAGATACATTCAAAAGCCAACATCCAAACTAATTTATGAGATGTTTAAGTGTTTGTACTTTTCTTTTCTATGAAAAACAGAATCTCTCTTTAGCTTGAATTAGTATCTTATTGAATTAATGACAAAGTTTCACAGCAGCAATGTGAAGCAGCTTCTATGTCACATAGATTTTGGCAAAACAAGGACTTTTACTAAAAATCTATTTATCTCACTTTTCTGAGCTTTTTCATGTTTGTGTTAAAACAAGAGTCTTGTTTGTAAATTAGTAAGATTGTAAAGCCTTTTAAGGCAAGGTTGTGATTTTGAGCTAATCTATGTGAATAAAAATTACTCAACTTGACTAGTGAAAACAACTTGGAATCTATAATAACCAACATTAGTTACAATATGTTTCATGTTCACGTCTGTGTTGTATCAGGCTAAAAGTTGAAGTTGAAAGTTTAATCTGACCACAGCTGCTATTGTTTGTGATGGATCAAACCACACAAACCTTTTTAAACCCATTTTTCAAGCCTACATGAGGTGAGTATTTGTATTTCTCAAATGTTGATTGATAATTTTGGGTGGTATATCACTTTAATATCAAGACAACATATATAGAAGGGTTCTTACACTAAAATCACAACCTCCTCATTTTTGTCTTGTTCCAACAAACAGCCCAACTTTTACAGTGTTCATTATTATTGCAGGTGGCAGAGCTGCCATCTAGACATGACAACCTCTCCAACCATCCAGCTGACAGACACTGACCCACATACAAAAACTAATCCCCTACTTTCCAGTGTTTGTTTTCATAGAAAGCCTGAATGTATTGGTTTGGGCCATTTATGTGGAGACCTACTGGCTGACTGACCTCTAAGTCTGGCTGTAGTGTGCATTTCATAATGCCAGCTCCTTCCCTTCAACGTCTGGTATTGTTTCACCGCAGGAAAGATGTTCTGCCAAAGGATATGAATCCCTGAGCCAAGTTGAAATACTCAGAGAATGTCTCCTGATGTGATGCGATCTTTTCTCTTTTCTCACACAAATATTGATCTTTAATATTAGGAAAGTTTACACACACAGCATTCCAGCCATTCTCATCGTACACTTTGTATGCCCATCATATTAGTATGTCTTCTTCATGAAAAGATAAGAGCCGTAAGCCTCCAGAGACATGTCGGCAGATGGCTCCGATCTACAACACAGCATTTCACACCTTGCCTGGATTCAACAGCAATGCAGGCATCAATCAGAGCTGTGGCATGTTGCAGCTAAAATAAAACAATGCTTCACACATATCCAAACAACTGTGGCGATGGGTCAAAAACTCTGACATATTTAGGACTTTTTCCTTCTTCTTTGAATAAGATTATGCGCACTAAGACAAAACAATGTAGGGGCATGTTGTTCCTCCAAAAGATTTAAACTGCAAACAAAAGGTGCCGTAACTGGCAGGAGTTTAGTGGTGAGAGGGGTAAAGGTCAGCACAAAGGGCAAAATAAATGGAGGAGGACACACCACTGTGAGCATGTTTAGGTCAACCAATAGGTCTGGGCCTTAAAAGATCAATGTGGGAGATCTTGTAGATAAAAGCTTCTAGATCCACCTGTAGCACTAAAGATTTGATGACTGCAGAAAAGTAAACTCTGTCTCCTAGGAATTATGTTCTTATACTTGCATTGTTTCGTAAGACATTTAATGCTGCTTGGATCACATTTATCGTTATTTTGAGGCAACTCAAAGCACTTGATAAAAGAGAAAGTCCGGGAAAGATCTTCGTTAGGTTTTAATATAGGTCAACACCGACTAAAGCATGAGACAGCATGTATTGACTTTTTTTTTAAATATCTAACCAAAATCACAATCTTTCCCTGTATTTATGTTTTTTTCTTTTGGCCACAGGCGAACAAGCTGTAAACACAACACTGTGTTAACAAATAGCTGCCTATTCACACATCCAGCAGACACGGAGCAACATTGGCGTATTTATTTAGAGTCGTATTTATGGCCACTTGGTGAATTTATGTCCAGCAGTCATGCTCCTTTTAGCTCTGTTTTGGTCTCCAAACATTCAAGGAAATATGTGGTTCTTTAGCGGATTCATTATGTTTACCAGCTAGCTGTGTCTGCCTGCCATTTGGTACTGGGCATGTGGTGTACTGTGGGTTTTTAGAGTTTGTTTTTTTGAGTGAACCAAAACAATAAAATTGTGGGCAGTAAAACCAAAACAATCAGCTGAAAGATGTTATAATACTCTTAAGAGTTGGGAATAAAACAGCAGTTGGGTGATATTTCTCTTTGGGTTCATCTACAAGTTTCATCACGTTACACATAGTCACCTGATGCATTATTCATATAAAAAAAATAGTGCAGCTTTAACCAAGTGATTTGATAGCCGTGCCAAAGTGTCAGAGTCCTTGTAAGGAGAAATATCCACTGAACTTCCTCCTCTCTGTGACTTCATAAATAGGCCACACCTCCTAGAGATTCCAGGCCAGTTACAATATCTTCAAAGCAAATTAAACTATAAACATTAAGACAAAGAAGACAGAGACTGATATTTCCAGGAATGGCCAAGCACAAAATCCTTACAAGGAAAAATTGTGCCAGGGAGAGACAACGGTGCATATACAGGAAAAAATACCCCACGACCCTTCTCTTTTCACTCCATTCACAATAAATCCCGAGAAGCATTTTTCATTCCAAGGCAAACAGGCTTCGACCGTCGATACCACAACAACTTAAGGTGCTCCAGGTCCCTTATTGTCGAAGTTCACCTACAGAGTGCTACTACATAAACCTGTAGCTCGGACAATTACCCCTGTGTCTCCCAATGGCCACCACATGGCTCACAAGGCCGTCATCAGCTACAGAGAAATGCCAGCAAATGGTCCAAGATGGGCCGGGACAGGAAGCTGGCCACAGTACAGCTTCCTCTCTTTGAAGTGTCATTAATCCTCAAGCTTGTGTTGGTGTGTGTGTGTCTGTTCTCTTTTGTGATGACCAATTTGAATCTGTTGGAAGTGATGACAATTTGGCTAGACTATCTGTGAGTCAAGTGAACGGTGTTGTGATATTCTATGTTTTTCTTATTTAACAAATCTCATGAAAAGACCAAAACCAACAATTACTTGACCGCAACAGCAAAGAGCCTTCAAAGATAGGAAGGAAATGTACAGCACCCCGGTTAGTGTTATAGAAACAAAAGGATGGCAAAGAAAAGAAGAGATATAAAAAATAAGTACTTAAAATAGCTCTTTTTCAGTATTGACCACTTAAATGTGCTCAGAATAGTCTTAATATCGATTTCTAAAATTGGTCTTCACAAAGATAGTACAAGAGAACTCACACATATCTGTTGAGGATCCTTATACACGTAGAAATGTATGTGTGTTCAACCCTGTAGCCCCTAGTCCCTAAATGGAAATATCCATATTTTACTTTAAAAATGATTATTTAGAGATTAAAGCACATAACTGTCATTTTTTTTGAAAGATGCCCAGCCATCATGAAAAGTCATCAAGTACACGAAAACTCTGACAACCTCCCTTCTAACATTTCCCTGATTTTTTGTGGGTATCCAGTTCCCTGGTGTTAGATAACATGTGTAAACAGGAGCTGCATGGAGAGACCTTTAGCCTTGTCGCTGAGGGAACTACTTTAAAGAAAGCTTATGGCAAAATGCTGAGCTATTTCAATAAGAAGATGTAAAAAGTATTTAAAATGAGCACAGCTCTGCCTATCAATCCCTTGCCAGACTAGATACATGAAGAGTGTTGTTAACTTCTGTTGCTTAATACCATATGTCATAAACTGCTTTTGTGAGTCACGTGAAAAAGACATTAAAATTTTAGCAAATATCATCCTTAAATGTAAACTGAGGAAGACTTGCCTTGAAAAAAAGGTTGATGTACACTGCAGAAGGGCTATCTTATCCAGTTATTATTGAGGGTTTTTTTACAGCATGTTTAAAAGTTGATTTGTAATGGAAACAGATTGAAATAATCTTGCTGTAAATCACGCTAGGATTTTCTCAACAACTAGCTGTCTAATCTCTCATAAGTTGAAACACTGCAGATCTTTGTCTCCCTCACCCTCTCAGTACGTGATCTTTGACAGCTTTAACGGGATTATCACCCCACGAGTTAACAGGGTCTTAAACAGCTGACTGGCACCAGGTATCATGCTAGGAATTAGCCACCTGCTACATTAACCCACATAGCAGCAGAGAGAGAGAGAGACAGAACTATCTATGCAGGAGGTGTCCTCCTGCGGGGAAATATGGCGTCAAACAAGGTTGAGTTCGCTTGCCACCTCGCACACAGTGCTCAGCAGGAAGTGTGGCTTCCTTGAGTCGTGGCTGTGAGGGCAGAGGTCAGGGAACAGGATCAGCAGATTGTGTTACCTCACCCAGATGTGGCAGAGGACAGCCATGGCTCCAGTCTGGAGGTGCCCCAAATGTAGCGTGACTGCCTTCTCAGTTCTGCAGAAACAGAAACTTCTATTTTGAGAAAAGCAATAATACCGAAGTGTATTGATCTATTTTCTAAAACCTGTATTCTTTCAAGGCTTTGCTGAGCTTGCTATTTTCAAACTTCCCATTTAGACACTTTTCCTGTGAGCTACAGAGCTTGCTTCACAAGAGTAGTTTTAGCATGTTAATTGTGAAATGTTCACCAGGGTCTATGTATGGATCATGTGAGCCTTAGCATGTCTTTCCTTTGGAGCATGTTTATATTCTTGGTAAAATATTTCCAGTGGCTCTGTGTGTGCTGTGCTTCCTCGCTCGGCTGTCTTCCATGTCAAGAGTGATGAGCTTGGGAATGAGAAACAGGTGTGTGTGAAATGTGTGGATCACTCCTTTATCTAAGCCTTTCTCTCCCGACCTCTCTAAGCCAGTCATCCTGAGCTATGTGGGGATGAAGGGAGGAGGGTGAGCAGAGAAAACACAGAAGGAGAAAGGATGATCGCTGAAAAACACACTACTGCAAAATGTGCAGTTTATTTTGTGCTTTCAATCACGTACTGAGAACAACAGCTCGGTGACATTATGGTGTTATTTAAATGAGAATTGCCCACAACTAATTATTAAATCAGTTTCATTCTGAAAGACTGCAATAAGTAGAGGACAAGAAATAAAAGCATCAGAATACTCACATCAAAATAAATCATGTGAATGGACTACAAGGCTTGGGAAAAGGAATATATAAATAAATAAATACACATTTAATCAAACTGCATCACATGTGACTTTATAAACATCAAAGTGTGTAAAGCTGCTCAGATGATGTGTGATAAACCTAAAAGTCATCTAAGATAATGTGTGAAGTGCACTTTTGAGATTCATTAATCAGCAGCAGGAGAACAATACTGATTAAAGTGCAGTCAATCAATCAATC
Organism: Lepomis gibbosus; assembly: GCA_029875015.1. Classification (NCBI taxonomy): domain Eukaryota; kingdom Metazoa; phylum Chordata; class Actinopteri; order Centrarchiformes; family Centrarchidae; genus Lepomis; species Lepomis gibbosus. The sequence goes on from JAPMOB010249813.1 coordinate 79,841, forward strand.
AATACACTGGATTGACTGATTAGTTAACAAGCTACAACCAATGAATAAACTACTCACTAGGCATAGCAACTAATTCATTTAATAATCTATTCTAAAATAAAATAAAAATAACACTATCAGTGTTAGCAGAGTTGTTCAACGATTCTGGCCTGCACACCAATTGCTAATGACCAATGAATAAAACACGGTGGGGCATCAGTGCTCGTGCCAGAACTCTCACTTCAGGAGAAAACTTCATTGTCAGATAGCCTACACATCACATGTCACATGTCAATCTCAGCACATCTTCTTGGTTGTTGGCATTGCTTATCACACAAAACCTGTATCAACACACTGAGAGCACATTTGTTTCTGATGTCAACACTTAGTGAAGTATAAACTACCAGTTTGATGACATAATCTGTCTGATACTTTGGTCTCTGATCAAATACTTGTACCAGCTGTAAGCTACTTTGGTGACAGTTAGCAAATGTTTGCATCACAGTGCCTAAGTATAGCTCCACAAAGCTGCTAGCAGAGATGTAGACTGTTGTTTTCAGTGCAAGTAAACTTTTCTGAAGGCTAGCTATCACTTACAGGCATACTCTACAAAAGGTTTGCTTCAGTCATTCTTCTTGTTTCCCCCCAGAAATTAGTAGTACCTCTGAACACCCTCCCCCAACAGTAGCCTACCAGAATAGGCCTATCTTTTAATTCATAAGGTATTTAATTCATAAGGAATTAAAAGATACAGCAACACAGAAACCCCAAATCTATCCTTATTAATGGCTTGTCTGATCTACAAAGCATTAATAGGTATTTCTTAACTATTAATAGAGGTGATCTGGTAAAAATGTTGCCTATGTCCTATTTTATTCACTAATAAAAGTACTAATCCACAGACCCCCTTACCGCTCCACTCAGCTCCCTGCATGCTACACAGGAATCAGTTTACACGGCCTC